>JAURVB010002385.1:0-203907 GCA_033002965.1 Piper betle | reverse complement strand
ATACTCTCGCAACAGATGATACATGTAATCATACACGTAATCCATCTTTAACTCTTCTTGAATGAAACTACTCGCTGCCTTCCCGATGTCCTGAGCCTGTTAAATTCATATATATGGAGACTAGCTATATCATTACATGCAGGTATATAAGTATTAAGGAAATGTTAATATACATGAAGGAGTTATATATAGCTGATCAGAAGGAAATGACCAAAAACTAAATTACCTTCTGCTTATGGTTGTTACCCCATTCAACAGCAAATTTGATAGACCTGCATTTGTTGTTGTCACGCACTGGCCAGTAATGTTGCACAGGCATGAGCCCCCTAGTGAAGAAGTCGTAATTTTGCGGCTTCACGATGAGAGTTAAAGAGTCACAAGCTAGGATATACTTTTCGCTCACTGACCAAGCTGTTCCTTCGATGTAAATCTTGTATCTGCTTAGATTGACATCAGAGAGATACATGTATAGGTTGTTTAACCTTAGCAGTATATAAATGTGAAATTGCTCTGCAGCTGATTGCATATATATCATTTCATACATGATAAACAAAGAAAACCCTACCTGTACTTGCATTGACTTGCTAAATCCGAGCTTCTAAATCCTCCGTGTATTTCGGTACGCCAATCCTGTGTAACATATTTTTTGGATTATAAGGTTAATGCATACAATTAGTACTGACGAGATGAATTATGGTCTGTAAAGAGAATGCAAACTAGCTGGAAATTGTCAATCATAATATTCTAGTTAACCTAGCTGTAATTATGTTTGCTTAAAACGAACACTGCAAGAACAAGCATGCATTTTTGTCACCATGGCCGTAAAACTCGGCATGGTTGACAATGTAAAATATTCTAAGGCAACATTTCTTTTACCTGGGCATAAAGCCGAGCATTCCAGTCCTGGGTTTCAGACACGTTGCACTTGAGAAGGCCTTGCCTGGAAGCTGATACATTAGGGTTTCCCTTCCAAAAGGCATAAGGCTCCCTCTCCATCCACTTCATTGGCTCATTTCCTCTCTTCAACTCCTCCAACAATGACTCCCATGGTTTTATATTTACTTCCGGCCTGCATTAATTTTGGATTCACATGCTTACCCAAAACAGTTAATACTTTATATTGCTAGCTCTCGAATTCCTTATATAATCATATAAATTAAGTTTAAATATCCTAATTTAGTAATGCCCGACATATAGTCTTCTTGAAGCAACAGAAAGTGACGAGGAATTTTACCAACCCCAGAAGGACCAATCTGGGAACGCAATGTCCAGTGTCTCATCATTGCCGCAGTATCGGAAGAGGGGTGGAGGAGCTAGTACTGTTCCATTATCATGCTTCCTTCTATGGTATTCGCTCGCCCTGATCACCGGCCGGTCAAAGCAGTCAAACATAAGGTCCAAGTCCGGTAACTGGCCGGGATATCGCCGGAGAAGCTGGAGGATCCCCCACAAAGTGATCTTATCCCGGCTCTGGAATGACCTCTGGTATCTCTCCATGTAGGCCTTGCCTATTCATGTTTGAAATTGTACGTAATATGTCAGAAACATCATCTTCCAAGCGGCATAATTATACGGGTAAAACCAGTGAAATAAATTCAATATGCAGAGAAACTACTAGTTACCATTCAGCATACAATGTTGATAAAAAACTAGTTACATTATATATATATATATATATATATACACCCACACTAATAATAACCTAATCGTTAGATCATGGGAAAGAATAATACTACCATTGACAATTAGAAGACGAAAATTGGCGGTTGGGCGGGCCCGTTGGACCATGTCAAGGGAGATCCCCGTGTATTTCCATGGCCGTAGATCTTCGTGAATCCAACGAAAGTAATCAGGGCAGGTTGGTGGGCCGGGCCCAGTGGGGGTTTCCGGCGGCGTAAGAGGTAAATGGGCCGGGCAGTGTCTGGTCTGCTTCCTGGGCCGGCAGGTTAAGGCAATCTCGCTTCTAATTTGATGAGTGGGCTTGTGTGAGTTGACCTTTATGGGACTCGGCTGTGGTTTACTGACAGCTGCTCCAATCGCAGTCTGCATTATCAATTATAGGATGCAGCTAATGTCAACGCGTTATCGGGTGATTTTACTTTTTTTCGCTCACGCAGAACTGGTAAGCAATCAAGGAGGAAGTGAAGGAAATAATTAATTAGATATTATAATTATTATTATTATTTACAAATTTTAATCATGAAGAGCAAATATGTGGCAAATATTCGACACCTTAGAAAAACTAAAAATAAAAAATGGCACCGACAACAAGTCAGGCTAGGCAAAGAGGAGGCAACACGGGCTCAGAAATTCATAGCGTCACCGCCAGCACATATGAGTGGCGCTTCTTCTTTTTAACTTGAAAGCCATGTGAGTGATGATATTCGATCTACAAATTCCATTTCAATAATCATTTTTTTTGTTTGATTTCAATATTTTGCTAATAGATAGATTGGACTTCTACCTCCCAAATGAACATTTTCTGAAAGAGAACTGATTGTTAATAATGAGATGCTTGGCAATGATCAATATATAAAGACCAAGACTGAGATGCATTGAAATAAACAATTGTATGCGTGAAATGCAGAAATGAGTGGATGCAAGCTGGCATAGATTATGAGCTTACAATATGATCAGCCCAGCTAGCGGCGAGGAAAGCACCGACAAAGAAAAGGCCGGAGAAGAAGAGTAAGAAGCCAACGGTAGTGATGGGGACGGTGGCCGCCGTCCCTTCCTTCTCTTTCAAAGTCTTGATCATCACATGAACTGCATAATCTGCTCACTACTGTGCATCCCAATTAGAAGAACAAAATTCATCGCGAGATTTACACCACATATGCACAGAGTTCGGCAATTAAATTGTAGCATGCATGTGACGAAAAACTATGTAGTGTTTCTAACCCAATTTGGGTATGTCAACATGCATTAGAATGAAAGAGTGCGGCAGCTGAACAACTAGTAACTTACTGATCATAATTAATTTGCATCCTGAAAACATTATCTTCTTACCTGAAGGTGATGAAGGACTATCACCGCAGCCTCACCAGCTCACGGCAATTTCTTCACATAATATCATCTAAATTCTGCGCTCTTAAATGGGCTTTAAGGAGGAAAGGCAGATTTAAGAAGGCGAGGCGGTGGGATACTCTTCGAGCAGAGATATGGAAGATCTGACATGGGTCTCTGGAGTTGATGTCAAACAGAATCGAAAGGGAAGAAACATGAGCTCTGCAGAGAAGATCCTTTGTCTCTTTTGTTGCTGTCAGACTAACTAGGGATTGACCTGAAGACTCTTCCTTCTCTCTACAGAATGACGACGCTGGCCAGCGACTTTATATACGCGTATAGTTTTCAGGTTTTTCACTTTTTTTTATGTGGGTTGTTGGATAGAATTACATGACTTGTTGGTCATTTGTTCAATAACACGGCCATTTCCTTTTAAATGTTTATTTATAAAAACTAAAATACTTTAAAAACAAATTAATTTATAAAGCGGCTATTATTAGTCACTAATTAATCAATAGCTTAGATGTAACGCCACTGTTTCGGTTCAGAACTATTATGATCGAATCAAGTTGAATTATGTTTAAATCAATTAATTTGTAAGAATCGAATAATAATTATATCGAAATAACTCTCTTAGTGTCTCGAAAATGGAAGACATTACTAAATATACATAAAAATACATCAAACATATATAAAAACACGAAAGAAAATAATAATGCATTGAACACAAGTGTATGCAATATCTATTGTCTTTCCACCAAAGCCGCCCAATGCAAAATAACACAAGACTTACATATAGTGTCACTAGTCTAGAAAACAACTAATACAAATTGGCAAAAGTTGACTTCTACAAGTAAAAAACTATATGTATATAATCTTTATGTGAACACTTAAAGAGTATTTACTGAATAGCTATCAAAATGTAGACTCGATAGCATCTTGAACATAATTAGTGTTGTGCCACTCTCACCAATAGCTGGTTCCACTCTCGAAAAAAATACATAACCTAAACCCTCTCCAGACCTCCATATATCGCTTGACCAAAAGCACAATGGCCGAGTACTCTCAAGCAATAGCTTTCAATACCTTTTAATACGTTCAGACATGCGTTATACACAATAGTACCTATTTACTCCATGCCTCTTTGGGTGTGAAGAAACTCAAGACATAGAGATGTCATGATCCCTTGACTTACGTATGCACCTGCTCACGGTATATGCAAGTCAAATACACCTTCTCTCAATTCACTAAAAACTTGATAAAAATTGTTTATTGGGTTGTGAAGGGAATCATATAAGTATGCCCAAAGGTAACGTGAAGTAAATTTAAATTTAAAAACAACACGAGGGATCCCATCCTCAAGAGTTATTAATCACGGAAGTAAAAATAAATCACAGAAGTAAAAATACATCTATATGGCTTGTGTTACGTGGGGTTCAATAAAACAGTCAACTAACACGCCATATGAACTAGAAATCAAATCTATGAGAAAATAAAACGATAAATCTGAAAAGAGTCCTAACAAATCTATGGTCCAAGTTCCAAGCGTGTTGTCACCACTACAACAAGTTCGGACTCCAAAACCTACTTCGAAACCCACTACTAAGCAAAATACTACCTTTATATGATGCATGATTGTGTTGTGTACTTACATTAATAATAACATTATAACAAAGGACAATCTTTAACAAATCTATAACTAAACACCTCGCATGCAAAATAAGGCATGTGGAAGCACTAAATAAATAAATAAGTCAAATAAACAAAAGAACAATACTAAAATAATAGCGGACAAATAACATCAAGAAAATTATAAATAATAAATAACATTTTAAATGTCCAGGAAAATAAATAAATAATTAAATAATGAATAATAAAATATAAATAATAAAGTCATAAATATAAGGATGAATAATAAATACATAAAATAAATAAAACAGTATTCATGAATTACGATGATAATATAATTAGCACTAAATAAATATGTGGCTAAACACGAGTAAATATTAATGCATACACGAGTAAGTAAATCGATAAATAAATAAATAATAACAATTAATCATGACTAATATTAATATAAATATCAAATATATGGATATACAACTAAACACGTATAAAGAATAATGTGAGCGAGAAAATAAATAATAATTAATCAATTAATTAAATTAACTAAGATAAACATGAAAAAATAATATTAACAAATAAATACATCATCAATAATAATAAATAATTATACAAGCATTAATTATAATCAACAAATACATAAATTACTAGAAATAAACAATAATAAATAAATAAATAAACAAATTAATAATAATAAAGAAAAACATCCATAACATCAAAATATGCTACATAATATGAATATACATCTAAACTAATGTAGAGAGTATCGAATTATCGAAAACTGTCGAAAAATAACAGAAAACAGGCTAAAAATGACTGTTGCAACAACTGGGGCAAGTCGGCTGAGTTATACCAACCCGATTCGTCTGAGTCAAACAACAGGGTGGGCTAGGCTGGACTCAGTTAGTTGGGCCAATACACAGGCGCGAACAGAGCAAGGTGGACATTAATTGGCTGAGTGACAAGGACATGGACATTGGTAAATGAGTGCAACGGAACTGATGGTGCCCTTCATCGGAAAATGGCCATGGTGGGGAGCCTAGGTTTGCCACCGGTCCTGGTCGACGGCCTAGGCAATGGGGAGGATGATAGTGGTGACGATTGATAAAGTTTGGCTGCCCACTAGCTGGAAAGAAGGGAAATTACTACTTGGTATGGCGACGTCGTCGGCAGTGGTCAGGGTTAGTCTCAAAATGTCGGCCTTGACAAGGGAGCATGTCTGGGGTGGTAATCAACTGTGTCGGCTTGTGACTGGCCGAAAAACGGCCAGAAAGGGACGAAAACCCTGTCATGAAAGTGTGAGTCGCTGACGGTGATCATTACCATGGTAGAGGTCAAGGCTGGTCCCAAAAGGAAGATTTCGGTGAGGGCAAGCTGTCTGTGTGGTTGGCCTTGCCGGAGGAAGCTTGCAGGGGCCAAAAATGGCTGGATCAAAATTGGTAGTGGTGGGAAACAGCTAAGAAAATAGCCCTACCGGCGGCTACTATGGTGGCATCGGTGCCAAAGCTAGGCCTGAATTGATAGTCAACCACAAGGCGGTCCCGATGGTACCAGTTTGATAGCCGAAGGTGAATTGGAGACTCAACGGCGGTGGCCCAATGTGGCGGTGATGCTAAGGGTGGAAAAACTTTGAAAATGTTAGAAAAATAATTGAAAAATAACTGGGTGGAAGATTGAGCTAATGTGGCCGATAAGTCTATAAAAGAGTTGTTATTCTATGTATTTTATGTTGATTTTTGTCATGTTTCAAGTAGTTTATACTTCAATGTTATTAGTTTAAGAGTTTATTAGATATTATTAATAATGCGAGAAATTATTTTGATTTTGGTATAAAAAATGCTAATTAATGTCAGGTATAAGAGTTAGAAGACAATCTGGAATGAATTTGGGGCAAAATCAGGCCAAAAAGCGTAACCTAAAAATTGTAACCGAGAGCAGAGTGCTCGAGCGCTAGCCTTTTGATTAAGAAAATTTTATAGCCGAGAGCTGAGCGCTCGAGTGCCCAGATTTAAAGGTTGAGCGCAGGCGGCAAGAAAAAGTGATTTTTCTGATATTTCTAGAGATCCTGGTGGACTCCACTTATACTATTGGGTGGATCATTTATAAAATTGATTTGGGTTTTGAAAAGAGAGGAAGAAAAAATAGCGCTGGTGGTGTAACACCCCAAATCTGGTTCACTCTCGGGAACCAAACCAGAATGTCACTGGTCCTAGTTACGTCAGCTAACCCAAACCCAACCCTGCAGATTGACTCTTGGCGTCTCGAGATGGAAGATGTCAATTGCTATGCATGAATGAATGCGCGGATCCCTAACATACTATAACATGGATGATATGACAACCAATTAACAAAACAAAATAATTTAGATAAAAATTGATCAAATAAGACAGATAGAGTTTTTCCCTAAATGTAAAAGTAAGGCCACCCTAACAAACCAATATATGTATAATTGCATAAGTTGACATGCATTCATTGCATCATATTTTTTTCACATAACCATTTAATTCTGTCACCTCAAAATATTCTACGTTTGGGTCTCGACCCACCTGTTCAATATATTCACATTTCACTTTATTATTTGAATTGCACATTAATATATGTTTCAAACTATCATATTACCGTGCCTTGCATTAAATCACATTATTCTCAATATAATAACAATATAAACAAAACATTAACATTTAATCATCTACGTGTGTGCGTGCAAGAGACGTCACTATTCCTCCGTCCAGGCTGGCTCATCCTACTTTTGATTATCACCTATATATATTATAAAAATGTGCCAGTAACGAGTGTTACTAGTCCAATAATATAACTAATATCAAACTGACTATGATTGCAAATTTTCATATGAAAGAAAACATCGTGAAATCTATGAAGGCCATTTGCTGAATTGGAATTAACTTTAATTGAGCTGATCTGCTACTGTTGATGCCTCTCTCAGCATTTTCTTATTTCACTTTCTAGTCCCTTGCGACTACTGTCATATCCTAAGCCCTTTTTCTTATTACTTACATACCCATTCGCGTAGTACAGTTGTTGGTTCTGGCTTACGACTAGCGCATGCCACTTACGTAGCATGGTTGTTAGTAGCTTTGATTGGCACATATGGTTGTCGGTATTTTCCGGTTAATGACTGGCACATGCCACTTGCGTAGCATGGTTGTCGACGACTTCAATTGGCACATATGCCCGCATACATGGTTGTTAGTATTTTCGGCTTACCTCTAGCACATACCACTTGCGTAGCATGGCTGTTGGCGGCTTTGACTAGTACATGCTCACTCGTGTAGTACGATTATTGAAAAACGTAAAAACTACATATATATAAGTCTGGGTAGGGATTTATATAATAGGCCTAAAGGCAACTTGTAGTGGATCTTGTTTTAGAAAATATACTCAAGCGATCTCTTCCTTGAGGGTTATTAATCCGGAAGATCGATCGATTAAATGACTAGGGTTAAATGGGATCCAATAAAACTCACTCAACTCGTCCTATAATCTGTAAAAATAAATCACGATAGAATAAAGGAATAAATCAGGGGCAAATCCTAAACGGACCTGATAGAAGCTTCAAGCATGTCTTAGCGCCTAAACAGTGAGCTTCTACTCTTACCTAATTGTCAGTCATGCGGTGACGGCGACGCCAACAAGGCTGTGGCCAACTTGAGTGAGGATTATGAGGGAAAAGAAAAATAAGAAGGAAGTTGGGTGAGAAGGATGGGAGTGGTTGAATGATGACATTGTTAGAAGTGTGGAATATATAAGCGTCAGGGGAAGAAAATGAGTTGTCATGAGAAAACGAATGGCCAATTGAGAAAAACAAATGGTCAGTGAGAAAATTTAATGGTCGTCTAATAATTAAAACTTAACTTGATTGAAAATAATGGTCGAATAGTTGGACAGCTAATTAATGGCACGAAAGACGAGAAGGAGCGACAGAGAAGTTGGATCTAAAGAAGAAGACTCTTTCTAAAAATGAATTTTTCTTATTTTGATCTAATTTTCTTTATAATTAAATGATGTATTTCATATCACATATGAATTTTTTAAGTTTAATCGAATATTTTATAGAGTAAATTCTTTTCTAGGATTTTCAATGACACATAATGCATAGATTAATAAAGGTTATTAATTTTTATCTATGTGATTGTGATGTTGGATCATCTATTTTATTCTGTTCTTAATACTATCATTAAACTAGTCATCTATTATTCGAGAAATTTGATCTTATCTAGAGAAAGATTAAATTTATCATTAAATAAAATAGCTTTTGTTCATCAGTTTTGGGTGATTCACATGTGAGATAGATATATACTTATATATCTTAGATAACTGTTAAAGGAAAAATTTAAAGTATTATTTGACATACACTATTTCATAGAGATATGGAAGTTTGGTGCGAGTGATAAGTTTATAGTGAATCGAGAAATTATCATGAATAATTAATTCCAGTGGTTAATGATCTAAATGTGTAATTCATAGGTAGAAGTTGTAACTTTATTCATATAGAGCACTAGGTAAAATTAGAAATCCTAAGTTTGTCTTCTTGAAGTTAATATCTAATTTGAATATTGCATGTTAGATTAATTTCATCTTAATTCATAATTAAACCACTGTTTGAATTTGCTTTCATTTAAGTATAATTAATTAAATTAATTTTGGTAATTGAGAATTTTTACTACTAATTCCTCATGGGATGATACTTTCTTATTACTTTTATTACTTGATTAGGCCTGTGCACTTGTGTTATAATTTCCACATTAATGGCCAAACCAGATCTTACCACATTGCACGATCTGAATGTCAGCCATCCTATTACAAGGACGGCTCATATAAAAACAGTAAAAAACCCTAACCCTAACCCTTCCCATCCTCGGCGGCGGCGACGGTGATGACTCTGGCGGCAGCACGAAGGCGGCGACGGAGGCAGGGAGGCAGCGACGGGGGCAGGGAGGTGGCGACGGTGGCAAGGAGGCAGCGATGGCGACGAGGGCAGGGAGGCGGCGATGGGGACGTGGAGGCGGCGATGGAGTGGCAAGGAGGCAGCGATGGGGCGTGGAGGCGGCAACAGCAACGAGGGCAGGGAGGCGGCAACGGTGGCAGGGTGATGGGGTGGTAGGTAGGCGGCGACAGCGACGAGGGTAGGGAGGCGGCGACGGTAACGAGGGCAGGGGAGGCGGTGATGGGATGGGTTGCCGGCCCTGTGGCCGCCATCCTGGCCCCCGTCACCACCTCCCTGCCCTTGTCACCGTCGCCGCCTCCCTTCCCTCGTGGCCGTCACCGCCTCCTTGCCACCGTCGTCGTCGCTGCCTCCTTGCCACCCCATCTTTGCCTCCACGCCCCCATCACCGCCTCCCTACCCTCGTTACTATCGCCACCATCGCCGCCTCCCTGCCCCCGTCGCTGCCTTCTTGCTGCCGCCGGAGTCGTCGCCGCCACCGCCCAGGATGGGAAGGGTTAGGGTTAGGCTTTTTACTACTTTGATCTAAGCCATCCTTGTAATCGGACGGCTCAGATCAAACATGGTGCGAAAAACTTTTCTACACCATGTTGCAGAGTAACCAGCCTCTATATATATCTACGAAAAGCTCGAATCGCGATCGACAAAAGTTGAAACTAATTCAAGGCCTAAAAGTGACTCTATAAATGGAAATCAAGGCTAAACGGGACTCGAAACTCTAAACTCAATCGGATGAAGATCTGAGACTCAAATCAAGGTGAGCCCATAAGGGCAATCCGTTAGTTCAAAATCCCTATAATGCGTGCAAAAGAGGTATCTTAAAAAAGTCAAAACAAATGCTAAATGTTGCAACGACCTAGATTTAGCCCTAAATCCCTGGGCTAACACAAGAAAAAAAAGTTATAGTATACACTGATAACTCATATTCTTTTGTAGTATAATTGAAGTTATCCTCTGTATATCGGGCATAGTTATTCTCTATAATATGCTCATACGGCCATTTGGACTCTATACTCATGGTCTAAAAGCTGAACTGACTCGAACAAGGCAACAAGCATGTAAAACCCTAACCCTAAACTAGGGTTTTACATGAAATCATTGTTCATTATGTGCCAAAGGTATTCAAGTACGTTTGTGTTGGATTAGTCTTAGGCGACCATCTTTTGTATAGGGAAAAGTTTACATGAGCTTGGGGTACAAAAATTTTCTTGCCTTGTAGGGTAATTTAGGCTGTCTGATTATAAAGATAGCTGAGATTGATTGTATCTTTTTTTCAAAAAATTCAAAACCCCCTCCACTGGGGGTGGGGCCGACTACTAGATTAGCTGGCCACATGGCTAGGTTCGGCCAGATCTGGCCAAAGTCAACTTGGTCCAGCCAACTACAATTGAATCTGATCACCGGGAGTTGACATGTGGAGGTGGGGGTTTTATTGTTTTTTTAAAGTTTGATTTAATGTGATTGACATGCTGGGCAAGAATACCATGTGTATGCAAATAGGACTTGTATGTATGTGTGTGTCTATATATATATATATATATATATAGAGGTTGTGGTTGCTGTGTTTGAGTTTTGATCTCACCGTTCAAAACTCATCCGACGCTCAGAAAAAGACAAAAACTTTGCATTGCATTCTGGAGATGAAGTCGACGGCCGCCCCTGTGTTCCGATCATGTGCGGCAAAGACCTCACTGCTTCACCGCCGACGACCTCCGCCCAGGCCTCCACATGACACCTCCCGGCGTCGGCTCATACCTCGTCGATGTGGATGAAGTGGAGGACCTCGACTTCGAGGCTGATTTCCAGGAGTTCCTCCACGAGTTCAACGACGAGGAGCACAACTTCCAACCGTCTTCTTTCACCAAAGCTTCTTCTTTGATCCCAAGTATCGCCCTTTCATGGTTATATGTTCTTACTAAGTTTTGTTTTCTGCTTCATAGCAACTAAATTTGTTGATGGTATTCTGAAAATTTGTTCTTTTGTCTGTCGTATTACCTTGTTGTTATCTATGTTGTTACCTTGTTGATGCTAACAAAACCTCAAACAATGGACCTCCTTTGCTGTTTTAAATAAATTGATACCAGTCTGAATTTTTTTTTCTTTTTTTATGTCCAAAGTACTCTGTTGCTGCCTCTTCAAGTCTCCTCTACGTTTTGTTACTTAACATGTAGGTGTTGGTGCTTAATGCTTTTATAATTTTTATCATTTTATTTTATTTTTGAATTTTGATCCTTATACAATTTTCTTTCCGACTTGTAAGATGTGAAATCATAACTCATAAAAAAAGAGAGTTAGAGACAGATATGAAAGCATAGTTTCTTTTTCAGTTCTTCGTGGTATTTATTTTATTTGCTGAATCTTGATTTCCCATGGATGACAATATATTCATCTCTGCTTTTAGAAATTTGCTGAATCTTGATTCCGCATGGTTCTGCTTTAAACTCTCTAATGAAGGAAGCAATGCACTTTAGATCTCTGAGTTTGGTTGGACATTTGAAGGAGCAGAGGCTAGGCTGTATTTTCAGCAGCTTATAGATGCTGTTGATTACTGTCATCATCGAGGAGTATACCACAGAGATCTGAAGGTGAATTTACTGTATGGTTGTTGGATTTTAACAAGTGATTATATATCAATTTTCTTTGTTGACTTCAAGTATGATTCTTTGCAGTATTATATATCAAATTGAATTTACTGTATGATTCAAGTGATTATATATCAACTTTCAATTGCTTCTAATTTTAATAATCTTAATTTTATTATTAGGTTTATTATATTTAACTGCTGCGGAAATAGAGGAAGCGTCTCTTTATGGGATGCAGGGCTGATAATCCCGCCAAATTGCTTTTTATTGAGTCTTTATGGCTGTATGAGAATATTCATTTGGCGAAGCTTAAATTTCGCCAATGGCTAATGCATGATTTTGGATTACTAAACTGGATAGGAGAGAACTCTGCTTGGTTGGCGCAAGCAGGACAGATGCAGGAGTCCATGCCTGGGGTCAGGTTTGACATCGCTATAGCTTCACAACATTACTTTCTTTTCTACTTCTAGTTCTACAAATTTCCTGTTTTCTCATTCTTGTCTACGCCTTGGAGTTAGTGGGCTTCCTCTGTCTTCCAACAATAGAGATGAAGATCTTTTCACTAAATATGATTATCCTCAATACAATATTGTTTATTCTAGGAGGAAGAAGAAGAACAAGGGGAAAGGGTAGGCATACAGCAGTTCATTGCTGGAATTATTTATTTGGAGCCGCTATTTTATTAGTCATGTGTTTGCTTATTAGTCGTGTCTATTAGTCATGTGTTGGTTTAGTCGGTTTGCTTGCTGTTTTATTATTATTGGTGGCTTGGTCTAGTCAGTTATTGTTTAGATCTGATTTACTATTATTTTGTTAGGGATGAACTTCTCTATATTAGTCAGCCATATTTTGGGAGTATGGCCATATTATTGTCTGTTTTTGTATGCACAGTTGTTGTGTGGATATAGGTATGTCGCTTTCCAATAGAAATCATCTGTTTTACAAGTTATTAACTTTTCCTATTTCCTGTTTTTTTTATAATACTATAATGAGCAGCTAATTTTACTTAAATTATGTCGAGGCATTCATTCTTCATTAGATATAATTGGATGTATAGAGTTAATGCTAGGATGGTAATGGTAGGGTTATTTTGGGAGGATTTATGTAACAACCCAGCCCAAAGTGCAACGTAATGGGCTAAGTCGTTTCTTTACAATAGGTACCCCGAAAGTTAAAGATCTCTAGTCCATTCCTACTTATAAACAAGATCTTCTCCCAATAGATATTAGATGTGGGACTAAGTTGAAGGATCTCACAATCTACCCACCTTAGGAAATTTCGTCCCCATAATGCCTATACTTGGCCCGTTGCTAGCCTTAGCCCACGACTTTTCTGGCCCGTGACCGGCAGCCTAGCCAACATTTCTAATCCAGCCCACCATTTACCACGGAACCAGGTCGGCTCTGATACCATTTGTAATGACCTAGTTTAAAGTGCAACATAATGGGCTAAGTCATTTCTTTACAATGGGTACCCCGAAAGTTAAAGATCTATAGTCCATTCTCACTTATAAACAAGATTTTCTCTTAGTAAGTATCAGATGTGGGACAAAGTTGAGGGATCTTACAATCCACCCACCTTAAGAAATTTCGTCCCCGAAATGCCTATACATGGCCGTTGCTAGCCCCAGCCCACTGACCTTTCTGGCCCGTGACCGGCAGCCTAGCCAACGTTTCTAGTCCAGCCCACCATCTAACACGGAACCAGTCGGCTCTGATACCATTTGTAACGACCAAAGTGCAACGTAATGGGCTAAGTCATTTCTTTAAAATGGGTACCCCGAAAGTTAAAGATCTCTAGTCCATTCTCACTTATAAACAGGATCTTCTCCCAGTAGGTATTAGATGTGGGACTAAGTTGAGGGATCTCACAAACCACCCACCTTAGGAAATTTCGTCCCCAAAATGCCTATACTTGGCCCGTTGCTAGCCCCAGCCCACGACCTTTTTGGCCCGTGACTGGCAGCCTAGCCAATGTTTCTAATCCAGCCCACCATCTAACACGGAATCAAGTCGGCTCTGATACCATTTGTAACGACCTAGTTTAAAGTGCAACATAATGGGCTAAGTCATTTCTTTAAATGGGTACCCCGAAAGTTAAAGATCTATAGTCCATTCCCACTTATAAACAGGATCTTCCTGTAACGACTTGGCCATTTGTCAAACATTGTGGGCCTAGCTGGCCAGGTGTTACTCACAATTAAGCAAATATGTCTAACATTTTTTTTACAAAAACATATATAAAGATCCCAAATCGAGTACATTCCACTATTTCCTTATGTTTATTTTAATATGCGGTGGAACGATTCCGCTATACTCTAAAACATTACGGAGGAGGTATCCGCTGTGATCTGCACACCCCGGACGTAGCCCTTTTGTAGGGAGGCTACCACTACCGTCTCCAGTGCCAGTGCCTCGCACACCCTGGTTGTAGCCTTTTTGTGGGGAAGCTATCACTGCACTCAGGTGATTGCTACGCCCCGTGTGTGGGGAAGCTCTTACTACCAATTCTAATGTCAGTGCCTCACACACCCCAGTCGTAGCCTTTTTATAGGGAGGCTATCACTGCACTCAGGTGAATGCTATGCCCCATTTGTGGGGAAGCTCTCGCTGCCAATTCTAGTCCCAGTGCCTCAGACACCCCGGCCGTAGCCTTTTTATGGGAAGGCTATCACTGCACTCAGGTAATTGCTACGCCCCGTTTGTGAGGAAGCTCTCACTACCAATTCTAGTGTCAGTGCCTCACACACCCTGGCCGTAGCCTTTTTATGGGAAGGCTATCACTGCACTCCAATGCGATGGAGGAATTGTTGTGCCTCGCTCACCCCGGCCGTAGCCTTTTTATGGGGCGGCTATCATTACTCCAAAACCATGTCGATGCATTACACAATTTACGCACATAATACGACCCCGTGTCGGACTGAGTCAATTCTTTGACCCTGGTTGCACTCGGTACATGGTGGTCGAATCTAGGCTCAGGCCGACCTAGGCTATCAACAAGGAAAATACGATGTTCTACCTATTATACGTACTTGACTTGTGATTTCGTCTGACCATGACCCGTGAACCCTAATCTGAATGAGGGCATAAAATTATACATTAGTATAATTTTATTTTGCATGAACCTACATGCAACTTACATGACTAATATACTATCAATTTTAAATGATGTAATTAGTTCATGTTAGTCTTCGTTCCTTATTAAAGTTTTAGCAATTCTAATGATAATTAATTATTAACATGTCCATTTACAAAAGGACTAAGCAATCGACAAGAACCCCATGCATAAGACGCTGGAGATCTAGCAACTTGGTAGGGCGTCTTCAACAAACCTTGCATGCAAGAATCTTAATGGAAACAAATAAGATGAGGGATGAAATACTCACACAGTAATGGGGAGGTCGCCTGGGACGGAGATGAGGAATGAAATACTCCCTCCTCCTGCATATATATACTCTTCAACTATTCCCTCCATTAAATTCTCATACCCGATCATTCATTGGTATTTCCTACGTTCAACGAGCCCCTTCATTAAATTCTCACACCCCATCATCCATTGGTATTTCCTAGGTTCAACGACCCCTTCATTAAATTCTCGCACCCCATCATTCATTCATAAATGGGTATTTTCTAGGTGACCTTAAGTCGAACTATGACCGGTCGACTTGATAACCAACCATATTGGTTCATCTATATTTATTTCATAATATTTAGGTTTGAGTCTTGTAATAAAAATCATGGTTTTTACAATTTAAGTAATTACGAGATTCTCATGACACCATTTGAAGCCTTTATAATATATTCTTGAAGAAAATATCGCTGCGGTATCATTGAAATTTAAGGTATGGAATCATTTGAATACAAAGGAACACACTGCTTTGAAAAAAATGTATACATACCAATTGTAGGTTCTAAACTAATCACTATTCCAAGCTTTTTGTGATAAATGGTTCATTATTGGTGCTGGGCGTGAATGGTTTTTATTTTGTCTCCTTTATTGTTCCCTTTTAGGAAAAATGGGAAGCCAGAAGCGAGTAGATGTATTCCGGGTTGTGTTCCTGGTTGTTTTCTTTCTCATGTCTAGTTCTGGCTCTAGTAGATCAAATGTGCTGGTCATGTTCCCGCGACAAAGATTGGTGCCTCTTTTATTTAACTAAGCAGGTATTGGCGTCTCTTTGCAAGGTAGTGAACGTAGCAGTAGAAGCCATTTCCATGCGGCAAGCATTTCTTTGATCAGCGGCTCTCGTATTGGCACTTCATGGCAACAGGACACTTGCTCGGCTAGTGAGGAACCCCCATTGGATCTGTTTCTCCTTTCTGAAGAGCTGGAAGGTGACCAAATGAATCAGCTGCAATGGGACCAAGGAAAGAGCTGCAAGGTGACCAAATGAATCAGATCTGCAAAGGAACCCCCATTGCATCTATTTGTTGATCATAAATGTTGGTTTTCCTCCTAGCTGTACTGCTGAAGAAGATACAATATTGTTTGTAGTTAGGCCTAATCTTTTATCTATTTCTGCTTTTGTTGTGGTAAGATTGTAGTGTACTAAATCAGAACTCGCTCTTGTGCTTGCATAAATTACAGATGGAACTGAGAGACCTTCAAGCAGTTGATAAAAGAAGTCTATGTTGCAGTTAAGTTGTCTTGAACTAATGATTGGTATCGCCAGCTTATATTTTTCAATGACTTTAACTATTGTGGATCTTTAGCTCAAAATTGGCAGAGCACTCAAGAAATTCTTGAGGGATGGTGGTTCGAATCCATCAAGATCCTACTCAGTGAATATTTAATAAAAATTTGCGATGTTGTAATTATGTAAATAAACAAAAATATATCAAACAGCATACCCGCAATCCACAAACTTGGAGACCTTGGCAACAGGGTAGGACAACAAAAATATATCATTGCCATTGAATAACAGAACACAAGATTACAATCCAAAAAAAGCACAAAAAATACAATGACAATGTTTCCCAGCATCTACAACCATACATTATTATATAAGCCCACAAAATCTTATTGTATGAAATCATTGTTACAATTGCTATGAATATTTTTACATGTCGTAGAATAATGACCTCTCTCATTACAAAGACTACACATCCGCTTTTTTGTCTCAGCTTGAGCAATTTCGTATCCAGCCTTCAATCTGTGACTATTCTTGGGACGACCTTTAGTACGCAACTGAGAGGGGTCACGTACTACTATTTGGGGAATGAGCTCCATTGAAGTTGTAACTTGTCTCTCAACAGACTTATTACTTGTTTGTACTCTCAATGAAGATGAACTCCCAATCGCATCAAGCTTTTCAACCAAATTTTCTAAAAGTGGTAAAGCAAAATGATATCGCTCATCTGAACTTGTTCCCAAATCTTGCAATCGGATAGTCATATTCCGAAATCTCCATATTTGCAATGGGGTAAGTGGACTTGTAGAGGAATGAATGAGGTTGGTATCCACACTTCGGCTTGAATAAAAATATCTAGCTTTAATTGTCCAACGATGTAGCACATATTGACTTGGAATTTTGCAGAGTTGTTTCTTATGAAAAATTTTCAAAATGTGCATACACAAAATTCCTTCGCTTTCAAATTTCTTGCAACTACATGTGACATTGAATTGTCCACAAGTTTGGTATGCAACAACTTGTTTTTTTGCAGCATCATCATGTGGAAACACTTCATAATTTGTAATTGAACTCTCCTCGCCAATTTTCTTGTAAATGCATCCTTGGCTCCTTTTCAATTGATCTTTAAACATTTCAAAATTTGATCTCGTGTACATAGCCCCAGCTTCAGCCTCAAGAGGAGAGTATCCACATAGCACAGGCTTAGAATTCAAAGTCTTAAAATCCTCTTGTTCCTCGTCAAATCTACGAGATTGTAACGCTCTATCATACTGCCTCACAAAATCTGCCAGTGGGGTTTGTGAATGCACAAATCCATCAAAAAATGAGTTCATGCTCTCACTTCTTTGGCTCGAAGTCATACCGGCAAAGAACTTATCCTTCATGTATATTGATATCCAATGGTGTCTGACATCATACATGGACGCCAACCAACTGTTTTTGTCCAAATTGTATTTTTCTTTTATAATCTTCCATTTCTTCTCAAATTCGGCTGTTGTATCACTTCTATGTATCCAATCATTATATTCTTTCTCAAATTCACTATGGTTGGACTTCAACTGTTTTAGATGTATCATGGCATTATTAGATATGTGCCATGAGCAAAACCTGTGATGGGTGTTCGGAAAAACAGTTGCAATAGCCTTTCGCATTGCACCATCTTGATCTGTGATAATCGAAGTAGGTGCTTTTCCCCACATACATTTTAACCATGTCTTAAACAACCAAGTGAATGTTGCTTCTGTCTCATCAGCAAGTAAAGCACAACCAAAAAGTGAAGATTGCCTATGGTGATTAATACCAGTGAATGGAGCAAACGGCATGGAGAATGCATTGGTCTTATAAGTTACATCAAACACTATCACATCGCCAAAGTTCATGTAAGATGCCCTTGATCTCCCATCAGCCCAAAAAACATTTTGGGTTGTTCCATTCTCATCTAATTCAATTTCAAAGAAGAAGTCACTGTCTTTCACATTTTTCTCTTGAAAGTACTTGATGACACTTAAGCATTGCCGCCCAACATCATTCTTACGGGTGCTTTTCAGATGGCTAATGCAAGATTGACGCATCACTCTGTCCATGTCGACGCCATTGGAAGTTGCATTCAAAACTTTAGAGATGGCCGATGGTCTCATTCCTGTTTCATGCAATGAATCAATCATATTCTTACAAGAGTCAGACAGCCGACTATGAGACCGAAGCTTTGCAACCTTCGTTGGAGTTGAGAAGTTATGACTATGAATGTCCATAAAATCATCTACTTTCCATACCCCACACTTGCTTAGATGTATTTTCATATAAGCTTTGCAATCCTCTCTAGTCTCTCTACGCCTTTTAACTTCTCTCCCCATCTTCCTCTTGTCATTCATATCTATTTTACCTTCTTTCGAACATACAAATTTGCGAGCTGTGATACAGTTCGTCTTTCTCGATCGATAAAATTGTGCCTTTCGAATGCCAAACCCTTGTCTTCTTGCATATTGGTTGTAAAAATCATATGCATCTTTTTCTGACAAGAATTCCATGCCCAAACAAGGAGTCATATTTTCACAGCATTCAGATATTTTTTCGGCATCACCTTCGGCTTCTATTTTGTCAAAATCTTCGTCACTCTTATTTATTTCTTCCATCAGATAATCAATGCTGCTATCTTGAGTGCAACCTAATACAGGAAATTGAAATATGTTAATTGTTCATTACCAGTATATAACAGATACAATGAGTCATCAACAAAATCATTATAGCTGTACATCATTTTAATTCATAAACCTACTCTAAAACACAGGCCAACTAAGCCTCATTAAGAAACTAATCCATTCATGGACTAGCTAGGCACAACAACTTATTATAATGAATAACATAGCGTTAAGGATGAATAAACATAGCTAGGCACAACAAAATCATTCTAAACAGCATAACATAGCGTCAGGGATGAATACCATAAGCGTCGATGAATAACATAAACGTATAAATTGCATAACATAACCGTATAAACTGCAACACCAGACCTCCTGCGAGAAGGGCGGCAACCCAACGGTGTGGTGAAGAATCCGAAATTCCGAGGCTGAAGTTGCTGGCTGGAAACAGAGGAGGCGATGCAAATGCCGGTGGAGTCGTCCAAAATACTGCAGCATCAGAAGACGTAGCTAGCGTCCGTGGAGTCAATGGAGGTGCTGACAAATGTGGGCATGGCGGCGGAGGAGGAGGTGGACTCCGCGGTGTGTTTGGAGGACTGCCGTTGGCGGGAGAAACAGAGGAAGCTCTGTCCTCGGAGGCGTCTAAATAGCAGCACCTTCAGATGAGATACACTGGGTCGGAGGCGTCGATGGAGGAGATTCCAACAGTGGACGTGGCGGCGGAGGGAGGAGGGGGTGGACTGCGCGGTGGGCTTGGCGGACCGTCGCTGGCGATGGCGGGGGAAACAGATGAAGCGGGAACGGACGAAGCGGGAAACAGAGGCGGGGGAGAAGGAGTTTAGGTGCCGGGGGTAGTTTCGTAATAAAAACTTGATTCGCTCCCGACTCAAGTCAATATTACGAAATACATGTCGAAAAATATGAAAAAATCGAGTAAAATACCATAAAATTAAAAAATCAATTACAACTTGATTATTTTATTTTTTTGGCATTTTATAGTATTTTTTATATTTATTGGTGTGTATTTCATCATATTGACTCGAGTCGGGATCGAGTAAAGGTTTTATTACAAAACTACCCCTGCCGGGATCGAGTCGGGATGTATTTCATCATATTTTTTAAGATTTATTTCGTAATATTGACACGAGTTGGGAAGGAAATGGGCAGGGGTAATTTTGTAATAAAAACTTTACTCGCTCCCTACACGAGTCAATATTACGAAATAAATCACGAAAAATATTAAAAAATAAATTAAAATACCATAAGTTTTTATTACGAAATTATTTTATTTTATGGAATTTACTGTATTTTTTATTTTTTTGATCTATTTTATAATATTGACTCGAGTCGGCAGCGAGTAAACTTTTTATTACGAAACTACCCCTCCCATTTCGTTTTCCCCTGCTTTGCCGCGCGATCACTCTTTTTGCCCCTGTTTTGCCGCCCGCTGCCGCCCGCCGCACGGCCAGTGCCGTCGCCGCCTCGCCGTCGCCTCCATTCCTTCCCCTTGTCCCTGCCGTTTTCGTTCCCCGGCCGCCAGCTCCCGCCGTCAACCACCCTCTCAATTTACTTGCTCGGATTGGCCGCCCTCATGACAACCGCCTCGGCGAATTCGTGATCAATGGCTGACTACAGCTGCAGGCTGGCGTAGGCGACGGCTTTGCGGACATCGGATGTAGTCGACGAAGGAAAAATGTGAACTTGGCAGGGCGTCGCGGTAGGCAGAGCAGAGGCGTACGGCGTCGCGGTAGCAGAGCAGGGCGGTCTCGGGCGTCGCGGCTAGCATGAACACCAACCTCGACGGGGACGAGGGGGACGAAGCACTGGAACATGATGTCGGCGCCCTTGATGAGGCCGACGAAGACTCCGCCGGCGACGGCGGACTTGCCAGAGGACGCTGGAACGGAGAAAGGGACGGTGGGGAGGAGAAACAGTTGTTTTTTGTTGGGATTGAATTTGAGCCGGCGGATCATCATCTAAGGGCTGCAAACAAATTCTATCACAGCCAACTTAGCTGTACTCTAATACAGCAATCTTTTTTCCTATATATATATATATATATATATATATATATATATAAAATAAAAGCCATATTTCAGTCTTTGTGGGCTTTGAATTGCTGAAGAAATATGGCTTTTCTAAGAAATTGACTGCAATGGCACCAATTCAGTCTAAGAAATATTATTGAATACATTTTGGTACTGCTAACTTTTTCTGGCAGTTCTGTTGGGTACGAAGAAAGGAATTTTGAACATACATTTGTTCAACGAGATAAAAACTTCTTTTGCATCAAAAGAAAAGTGATAAACTCACCTTATATGGACTTATTAATTATATTCATATACATTTTAATAATCAATATAAGTAATGCTTAATTAAGGACCAACAAAAATTATAACAAAAATGTTACAGGGTAACAGCATCCACGCAAGTGTTGTCGCAAGGGTATGGGCAATCAATCTCCTTGGATACCTTCCTGCTGAAGTACCAATCACCCACAGCCTCGGCAATTGTCTGAAGACCAAAGCAGTTGAACTTATTAGCAGCACTTATCTTTCATAATACAAATTATATATTGTATCATCAGTTCTTCTTTTCTCATTTTCTTACACCCGATACCCAAATATATATATATATATATATACTATATATATATAAACATAAACCTTAAACTAAGTTTTTCTTTCTTAAATTTACTGATCAGAACAACAATTGGTAAATAAAATAGCACTGCAGAGAACCTTATTGTTAATCCTCGGAGAGTTAGCACCAAACCATGTATCTTGTAACTCGCTCTGACAGTGAGCAAAACATGAGTTAATATACAAGCCTCCCGTCCTTGAGCCCTCTTCAAATTGCCTCAAAGTACCAAGCATTTTATATCTGTACACTGAAGCAAAGAAGCAGATAGAATCATCTTTTTACGTTTATTAAGAAAAACAATATGGCTTTCCATATTTTCCTCTACAAGCGATTTCTGGCAAATAGAGAGTTTAAGAAGAGGACCAAACAAAACATTGTTCCATAATAAGAGGGAAAAGAATGTATACATTGCAAGATTGCCAGTTGAACGAGGTTACAATGAGTAAGATGTAGCTGGCAGCGTGACCAAAGTTTGTACGGATCGGAAGAAGGTGGAACAAATATATGATGAAACTGCAAATTATAAAAAAGAGCATGCATGATAAACTGCTTCTTTACCCAATGTATACACTACAATTTTTCAGAAATGACAATCATATGATTTTACTAGATGCCCAACATGACAATTTAGAATTACCTGATAAATGTCATAAGCAGAATTGAGAATGAAGTATGGAGTTCTTATAAAGTCTAAAGCATTTTGCGGAAAGAAGCACTGCATAGAATGCTCAAATATCATATTCTTACACAAAGGATACAAAAGATCCGCCACACTATGATAAAAAAACAAATTAGCTTCATTTTCAAAAAGAAAAAATTAGTGTAATAAGAATTACCAGAGATGGATATTTGAAATAATATGTGCAGTTGCGATTCAAAATTGGCCTCACCCCCTGCATAATGCATATTCGAAACCCTAATCAATTCCACAATGAATAGCATCAAGTACAGAAAGGTGAAGTTTGCCAATCACTGACATGTAGAGTGACTACGGTATCAAAAAATGGCCAAATCATATTACTTCCAGATATGTCACGCCTGTCGTTTGGAAAGAACAGCATATTAGTGTACCATAAAAGCAAGCAACCAGAGGAGCTATGAATAACTCAGAAAAATAACAAAAACGTTGAAAATTACAATTGCCCATGTTGAAAATTACAGTTGCACAAGAATCTCACACGTTGAGGAAAAATCCGGCATCACTCATGCATTTGAGGGTAGCATTCTTGGGAAGAAACTTCGCAAGGTCATCACAGTGAAGAAAGGTTGCTAGCCCCCCAGCTGAGCAACCTGAAAGCAAAACCTATCCAAGAAGAAGATGGAGAAAAGGAAAATCGAAACAATTCCAAACAAACAGTCTTTCTTTTTTACATAAAAAACAAAGGGATATTGCTTGCATGTACATCAGTGAAATCAGAAAATGAACAACAATTGAATGAGTTGTACCTTTCGAGTTACGTTTAATCCCTTAGGAAGAAGATCGAGAATGATAGCCTTCCAAATCCTTCGTCCTCTAAAATAGATTGATGATGTCTATCGCAGCATAAACAGGAATATATAGTCAGAGAAGAGCCTTGAAAACATACATTTTATGATCTTCTCTATTTAGTATTTACACAACACGTAATCGTGAAAGGTAAAATTATTCTAATATCATTCTTACCCCATTGCTGAATACTGAGTCTCCTCCAAATGATGCTCCATCGCAGTAACGAAGCTTTACTCTGTTCCAATTGTAGAAATCTGAAGAAAGGCAAAATATTAAGTTCCCTGGTCAGACATTAAACTCTTCACAAAGCTAAAAGTGTTAAACAAGAAAACCATTACATGTTATTTAACGTGTACGCGGAATTTTACTGCTTAGCACGTAAACAAAAAATGCAAATAAGAAAATATCATAAATGCTCATGTGTCAAATCTTCGTAACAGAAATAGCCCAAATCATAAATTTATTTCACAAGCACTTAAATGGATCTCCCGCCACAATGTGAACATAAAACCGTAAATTACAATGTTATATGAATATTGCAATATTGAATAAAAACTTGTACTTGCAAAATCGAAGCTAATACTTATGACTCTTAGGAAAGAACAGTACTTGAGCTATTTTAATAGAAAAATAGTAAGAGGGAAGACGTCGGCAAGTAACGAGAACAGCGGGCCTAGCGCTACAATCCTACAATTAGTAGGAGAAAGGAATTCAAGCACTTGAAAAACAAAAAAGAAAGAACCCATAAACGTTTATTTAAACGTAAAAAATATAGATAAATTTGGTCATTTATAATGATGAAATTTGTTTTTTAGTTTTCATGTAATCTTAGAGATTAATGCAAGTTCGGGTTTCCTGTGTGTACCTCTTACTTCCTTTAAAAAAATAAGAGATAAATTTTGGATGACTAATCACGTCTTTGAAAAGCTTAAACTACTTGGAAAATTAAAAAAAATTGTAAACTAGTACGAGTCAAGAACGTGGAAATCATGCAGCTGAGAATATGCTGTCCATGTCGACTAGAAAACATAAATGGTTTGCCAACTTGTTTATTGGGGATGGGTGTTTTGGATTAAAATAAAATAAAATAAACTTGTTTATTGGGCTTTATTTTTGAGAATTTTGCTGCAACGAGACAAATAATTGCAAACAAATGAAGTCAAACGCATTAAAAGTTCTGCCGCATGAGCTTTTATTTTTTCAAAATATTCGCTAGAAAATAAATAAATTTCCTGATGGGCCCAAGGGAGAGCTGTAGCGCCACAGAGCGTGCGGACACAATAAATGGGCTCGGGGGCCCATCTACGTAATTTCCTAAATTCTCTGTTTTGTCCGATAATTAACGGGTGGGCAGAAGCATACCAGGATTTTCGGTACTATTATTGCTCAAAATTCCGGAGAAGACCTCCAATTTGTTCATATAATGGGTTGAGCCTCTTCTTGTCTTTGATCTTTCCATGCAGGACACAATATCACCGCACCAGCCTCCACCCTATAACACGTTTTCCATTTAGTCCTAATCTTCAACTTCATATTCCACGCCCGATCGTTAATATTTTAATTAAACCAAGAGGAAGCGTAATTATCAGCTGCAAGCTGACACGAGAATATCAACCACTTTTAAATCCGGCCACCCGTTCAAAATACATGCTGTAATTTTTTTATACACATAAAACAATCTTTATTATCAAACAATCCTTATAATTCAATGACTCATATTAATGTTAGTTTATATTAAAAGATTAATTGCCACTAATACTAATTATTTTTTCCAAAAAAATGAATGAATTTGCTTTGCGCACGGCTGAGCATAGTGCACTTCATTGGAGAGGTTGGCATCTATAGATCAGCAACCATGTTGTTTATCATCTCGAGTCTTATTGATACTAAGAAATCCTCACCCCTAGCCGGGCTCGAATAAATTAGGCATATTTAAATATAACCTATGTTATATTAGGTTTAGGTCTAACAAGAGTTTAAATCTCTATAATATTTGTTTTATTTTTTCTTTTTATTTTACATCTGTGTTCAAGTCTTAAAATACTAGACTCAATAAGAACTTAAATCCAAAAAATAATCTTTCCTTTAAAATTTTAATTTTTATTCACATAATTTAGTGTGTGTATATATATATATATATAAAAGTTTTGGATCGATTTTAAATTTGGGTCTTTAATATCCGAACGATTCGCCCATTTTATTTATTATTTATCCCATTCGTTTTTTTTTCCAAGGTTATTTATCCCATTCGTTGCTTCCAAAGGTTGGGAGCTATATATGGCCTGTAGGGCTTCATTTTATGCAACTTCATTTAATGCGGTGATTTCATTGAATAATGTATATCATAGCAGAGAAAACATCTGCTAGCTAGGCCACCACTTGGACGCAGAGATTAGGTGTCTGCGTAAAACCATAGTATAAGAAATGATATTCTTATATCAACTATTATTTTTAAAAGATCTACAATAAACGATGGGATTTTTAAATCTTTAATTTATTTTTATATCTGTTGTTATTAATAAAAAGAGAATTAAAGGTCTTTTTTTTAGTAAGATATTCAACTAATAAAAATACAAAAAAAATAATCATTATAATCTATCTCCTTATTTAATTATAATATATTTAAAGTTAAAATTTATTTCTAAGATATCGTATCATTATATAGACTATTTTATTAATCAATTAGAATTTATTTGTAAAATCACAATCTGACTCTTGGGCACACATGACACAATGTCTTGACTAACATTGATAAAAAAATTAAAAAATGTACTCAAATGAAAAATAGGAGACTTACCCAATATGTCAAAATACAATGAAAATAAATAAATCAAGTTATATAGTATATATCTTCATTCAATTACACTAGTCTATTTTTAATCAGAGTCTATTTTAAGATATCATGTCATTATAATCTATCTTATTATTTAATAAAATTTATTACTATTAGCCTCTAAAAGAAGACAAAACTAGAGCATGACTACCCTGGCATGTATGCCCAGTATTAATAAAAGAGAAATCAAAAAGTCAAATCTTATGAAAATAAAAGATTTAACCAATTAAAATATAATAAAATAGAATAAAAAAAATTCAACCATTTATAATCCATCTCATTATTTATTAAATATTTATTTATAAAATTAAAGTCTATCTCTATCATAAACAGTAAGTGGTATAATATCTTACTTAATTAAATAAACTACTTAAAAATGCAATATAAACATCAGACAAATATGTGGGGTTTGATATTTCAAAAAATACCAAACTAATCTATCAAAACTCTATTAAGTATTTATGCGGTTTTAAGTAAAATATTGTGCCATGACAATTCCTTTTAGTGTAAAAAAATGCAAATAATTGTGGCCAAATATTTTTATAAGCGGTGGTAAATTTTTACCTAGATGCTTAAGCTCTAAATGTTTTAATGCTGGAGATTTTTAAGTCGAGAAGTTTATTGATTATAGAATGAGTCGAGTCAATTCAAGTTTTTTTTTCAAGGCAAGTCAATTCAAATTGTGATGAACTTGTATCCGATTCGAAATCAAATGATTCGAGCCGAACTATTTGTTTTGAGCCAGCAGTTAATTTTGTTCATGTTTGAGCACTTAGCCATGTTAACTTGCAAGTTAACTCACCCATGATCAGCCATAAATAAGGTACACCAAATGTTTTTCGTTTTTAATGCCACAAGATGCATATTTAATTGTATGTTATTACCATGTAACTAGGGCTAAAAAAATTATAATTAGATAACAAAAAAAATTTTGTTAAAACGAAAAAAATAATAATGTGATATAAATATATTGTATATATCCTAATTTTAGTATGAATTATCCTAAATATATTGATATATATCCTAATATATTGTATACATCCTAATTTTCAAAGTTAATTATGTTTAATAATGAATAAGTGTGTGGCAGATACCTGCGGGACCCATGACAACTTTGTACAGATTGGATCCAACTTTACGTGCCAATAACGCAAATAGTAGGTGCGGAGGGCCCACTAGATGCGGATAGAAGTGGACCCATGTCTTGTCTCTTTCGCAGCGTTAAAATTCGGACAAAGAAAGAAGACGGCGAGACGCCCCCAACCTCTGAAAGAAGGCGGTCCTTCGATGGCTCGTCGTCTCGTCCACTTTTATTTTTTGGTTATTTATTATTTTTGCGCACGTCCAATTTAGACACTATCATGTAAATGATAAACCCTAATTCCAATAAACAATTAATAATAAATTTAACAGATTTGATTCGATGTAGTTAGACTTTATAAAAATTTGGATCATACTTCCAGTTATGTGAAAATTTAAATGTAAAAATTTAGATTAAATAAAATATTAAAAAAATATATTTATGATGATGATACGATACTTGTATGCAAATTTATTCTATGCAATGCACCGAACATGTCTAGATTTTTTTTTCTAAGCAAACATGTCTAGTCAAAACTGGGAAAGACAAGTATTAACTGTACAATGTTGGTTTAAGACGAGATGTGTTTCTCTACTACTTCTTTGTAAAAAAACATTTCGAGTTCTAGTTAGAAATTAGAAGCTCCACAATCTAAAGTGCTAAACTAAAGTACTTCAGCTAAATAGTTAACCGACAATTATTCTCAGCAATCATATTTTTAGTTAGCAAACTAATAAGCCTAAATTCAATCCCAACACTGATCATATTTTTAGTCAACAAACTTCTAAGTAAAAGGCGTCGGTTAGTTATTATTGTCCCCTTTATTTTAACCATCCTACCATCTAAGAAGATATTTTTTAGCATAGTCTGATTATATCTTATGAACCATGATTATAAAAAAGTAATTAAGTGGTGTCTAATTCCTCTTTTAAAAAATTAGCCTCACCTTCCGTAATTAAAGAGCAAAACATTGGCATGACGTAAAAAGAAGAGAACAGCCAACAGGGCGGTACGGACCTCAAATTGGAGAATCCAGTTATTGGCTCCCGAGCCCAGCCCTCTGTCCAAGTGATAAGCTGGCAAGCTCCCATCCAAACACACTGTTCGTTACATTCCCATTTTCTTAGATTCATAGCAACACAAGTTACATAAAATGATACATCAAAAGCAAAACAAATTTGTGCAAGTATAACATGACCAAAACTTGTGTGGTATTAAAAGCTTGCCTGCACCCAACTTGTTAGCGCCGGCCACGAGCGTCATCTTCACGAGTAATCTTCCATAACAGACGCCGGCCAGGGCGGTGGTGCAGAGGAGGACCTCCACCAAAAGCATGGGCATGCGTGCGACCATTGGAGGGTCAAGGAAAGAAGAGATATTGTTGAGTAGGGCTTCCTTTGGAAGAAGTGAAGATGAAAGGCCTCAATCTCTGTTTCTTCCCGGTTCACAAAGGCGAAGACTAGGCCACTATATAGGCAGTTATATCGTTTGTATGACAGGAGTTTGCCTATGTAGTTAATGAAATCTTCTGATTCTGCCACTGGCGCGCTTTCAAATTTTGTTTAAGGTCTAGGGTAGAGAAGTGCACCGGTAAAAAGAAGGAAGTTGCTATATATGAGCAGTTGTAACCTGTAAAATGGTGATTAAGAAATTTGCGAAACGTGGATGTGGATCTATTTGCGGAGAGTTGGCGCGTAGTGGGAAGTAGAAATGTGCCCATGGCCAGAAACATGAAAAGCAATGTCTTAGACAGTTGATGACCTTCAGATTATGAAAGTAGTTAGTTGCCTTCAGATGATGAGGCTGAGATTTCTTTTATTTTTTGGATTTGTATGACAATTAGTCCCTGCTTATTAATGTACTTTGGGATTAACTAAGAAGAACTTGCGTGCAAACAGAGAGCGGCCACCCAATTGTGAAATGACATAATTAAATAAATATAAATATATATATATATATGTGTGTGTATATATGTTCCATTTCCTAGAATGCTGAGGCATCAAGCTGTTTAAGATCTAATTAAACCTTTTATGTGGAAACATTCAATATTCCCAATAATCACAGGAGAAGAATTTCTGATCTTATCAAACCGATTTCATCAGTCCGATTTCTCTTGGGCGGTAGATACAACCACCTTTGGCAATACGACAAACCCCGAATGCAACGAAAACCATTGCTCTGCTTCAGAAAAAAAATAGTACTTACTAGATCTACCAGAAATTTGCCACTCTGTATGGGGAAATTTGTCTATTCAACAATATATCATGCTGTAAGCAGAAGGGAGATGAGAAATTTTTTAATTATTTATTGTGTCTTCTGCTCGTTTTTCTTTAGCATAGAAAATTTTGGGCCTCTGGCAGCATATAGTTGAGACTGACAAAGAGGGGCCTTCGCATCTTGCCTTAAAATAAAGCTGAACATTTGTGACATGACCTCCCTTTGGTGAGCTTGGAGAGGTTGTTTCTGAGTGTTAGTTCAACTAGCTGGCCTTAGTTCCTTGCTAGTTGCTTGTACAATAGGGGCCATCCCCTTTTGTTTTTTGGCTTTAGAAAAGTATACACAACTTGAGAGGTGACCTTGAATAGGCCAAAATGAGCACGCCCTTGCATGCACCCTGAACCCAATATGTGCCGAGAAGCACGGTGTTGCCAATGAGTGAGGCATTGAGCTTGGCCGTGTCAAACAAAGAGAGGCAGTATCAGATCCTTCCTAGGCAAAGTAAGTACTGTGTAAGTAACACATGCATCATACGTAGTTAGGGTGGACCACATTGGTCCCGCCTACTGGAGGATATTTTTTTCCAAGGGAGAATCTATTGTCGAAAAGGGTACAAATGCAAGTTATTTAATAATTAACTTAATTATAACATGACGAATCGTATTGGTAATTGGAATGTGTACAAAACTTTCTAGGCATCATGCGAGATGTCTTCCTGTGCATTGCATCCATGGAGTACATAATTTTGACATAACTTAATGTGGGTGTGAGCATCGATTAGTAGCCCATGTATACGTGGGAAAGATTTTAGGCGCGCCACACATCTCATATGTCCGACAAATCAGGGGCCAATACTCAATTAAGGTATTGATATTGCAACTTGTGTGATTCGGCAATTCATATTCTCCCACTGCATCCTCATCTGAAAGGGACATATTGCCGACAGATTTGTGTTATGCGAGACAGCTTCAAATTGATATATACCCACGCGATGGTGCTAATCCATTCGGGCAATATTCACCATAGCAGCCGATGCAGAATTTTAGCACGACGGACCACACAAAAAAGCTGCTCTCTTATCTGTATTTCCTGTATATATCCGGGTTATACATGATGAGCCAATCTAGAGTGCTTGAACGAATTCCACATAACCAAATGTGCTCATGTGTCCCTTGTTGAAGTGATCCACATTAAGTTGCTATCAATTGGGCTTTCTTATTCCAGATCCTTTCTTACATTAATCTTATCCCTTTAGCTTGCTCAATCCTCTTGTTTCATACCGTTTCTGTCTTTGGATTGTTGCATATTATTTTTCTAGTCATCATCACAGCAGGTTTTTTTTCTTGAAATTTATCTTTACTGGAGGAAATTAATTAGTATTTAGCTATACCTCGAATATTTATAAACTAATACATTTTTAAAAAAATTTAAAAATCTATCAGCTTGATGTATAAAAAAGATAAAAATTTATCTTCTTATTTATGTATTGTATTTGTCATATGTATAAACATTATTATATAGGATTCTAACAACCTTGCCTAAGTGAAAATTGATGTATCTAAGTATAGAATATTTCCATTGATAAATCAGATTTTACCCTATTAAATACTGATTGTCTAGAGCCCCTTTTAGCTCCTCATTTAATATAAATAGGTACGAAATACGTGGTTAATTTTAATAGTGTGCCTTCAAATAATTAATTTTAAAGAGGTGCATTCTAAAAAGTATAATTTTTTAAAAGTTGTATTCTAAAGAATGCAACTCTTCTAAAGGATAAATATATATTTTTAAAATGTATTACACCTTTTCTAAAAGGTATGCACCATTTTTAAATGATATGCCTCATAAGAAGGTGCATATTTACTACTTTTTTATATTTATTTATTGATATTTTTTTTCTTCTAACATTGCTATACAAATTACAAAATATGGCTTCCGCTACCACTACCACTAATAAGGGGGAAAGAAATTTGCACTAGATTTATCTAAAATATTTTCCAACTCTTCGTTGAATTTAAACGGGTATGAAACATATGGTTATTTCTAAAGGGGTGCCTTCACGTAGTTAATTCTAAATGGGTGCATTATAAAGATTATAACTCTTCTAAAGGGTGTCTTTTAAATAGTACAACTATTCTAAAGAGTACATATTTTTTCTAAAAGGTTTTGTATATTTTTTAAAGGGTATACATCATTTCTAAATTATATGCATCCTTTTAATGAGGTGCACCTTTATAACATTTTTTTAATTTATTTATTGATGATTTTTTCATTCTAAAATTGCTATATGAATCACAAGGCCAAGGATTTGTGCAACAAGTGTTGCACCAATTGCTAGAGCAAATTAGCTCTAGCACTTATATATTGATTGAAATTTTTTTAATCAAAAGAAATTAACTTAATTATCACAGTTAAATTTTGGCACCTTTAATTAAAAATATTTAAACCAATTAAATAAATATTACAGCGAGTTTGCTATGATAGCCACAACAAATCCCTGGCCGAATTACAATATATGGCTTTAAATTGTGATGCTACCTTTTTAACAAAAATAATTTCTAATTTTTTAAATTATAGATGTAACACGATGATAAGTGTTTACAGGATGATGAGCTTTCAATAAGTTATAGTTGATGCAAAGAGTTTTATATTAGTAAGATATGATTTGTGTTATATAAATTTGGAAATAAAATTTTTTTAAGAAAATAATTATACAAATAGTTGGAAGAAATACATGAATAATTGTCTATTAGATATTATTGAAACAAGTGTGAAATTTAATTTTTTGCATTGAGACTTTTTGATAAATGATTTTCTCATTAAAAATAATGTGTTTTTAACATAAATTCTTCTAAATTCGGATATTTCTTCCTATTTATTTTTTCCTACAAAATCAATTAATTTATATATATTACTTTTATAACTTAAATAGATGCTTTCATAATATTTTAGGTTTATAGTTTAATTAATTTTAAATAATAAATATATATTAAAAATTATTAATTTGACTGTTTATATATTTAATAATTATAATATTAACTTATTTGTAAAGACAAAACCATGTATTTTCGCGGGATTATGACTAATTTTAATAGTACAATGACAATCCTGCCGTGGCAAGCGACAAAAGCGACTTCATACCACTCGTAAAATTGAAAGCGACAACCTCTGTGGATTGATATTATGATTTTTGACATGAACCCGTTGTTTTAGCTGGCATGGCGATCTGCCAGTCTGCGCCCATCCATGCTCAAGGCCAGTCAGTTTCACTCTATTCTCGTGACAACAAATCAATTAAATGTTTTTTATAAAAATCATACTTTGGAGGGGGTAATTAAATAATCCATTATAATCATTATCCTTGCATTTAAAATGCTGGAAAAACCATTATTCATTAACCGGAACAAGAGTTTTATGCTTTCATACAACCAGAAATGTCTCGCTTTGATGGCGAGATACTTTTAACTTGCAAGAACTACTACTGTAATAGTTATTACAACCAATACCATTGCTGATATTGAATCTTATAGCTTCAACTTATTACTGCCATCTTTGTTGGCGGGCCACAACTATCATCATTTTCTTTTCAAAGGGCACACAGCCACATCATTGAGAAAGAGCAAGCTGTACTGGACTGGCCACTAATTTATTTTGAGCTTGTTACGGTTATGGGAACCAACTTTGGGATTGATGGTTGTTTTTGTTTTCCCTGAAAGCAAATAAATATGGGATTGATGGTATACGTTCATACTTAGTAGGAACACGGACCGGGCCACTTCTGCAGCCCATTAGTCTGAACTTAGTTGTAGCTAGTGGCGCTGGGAGTTTTCTCTGGTTTTTTTAAGATTTAGATATATTCACACCGCATGTTGTATGCTTGTTATTTAATGAAAATTATATGTTTCACAATTGTGAGTCGAGATCATGGTTGTATGAATCAGAATCGGAATCGGAATCGGTTTTCGAGGGAGTTGGAATTAGAATCGGAATCAGTTTAAATCGGCCAGAAATCGGTTCAGTTGAATCGGTCTAAATTAGTTCATATATAAAAATTTGACAACTCATAATATAAATACTTGAAATATATAATTATATAATTTTTGAACATAAATACACAAATTTATAATTTAATACAAGTATAAATGAGCATCACAATTTATCATCACAATACCTCAATGTCATAAGTATAACATTTGATATATCATCATTTGTGTTGTATTAAATAATAACAACAAAATATTAATATAAGTCTAAAAAATGAATGTTTAGCACAATTTTACAAAGTGATTATTACTAAATCATCTAATTCATCATCTGAAGCATCTTTGGAGCTGAGGTGAATTCGTTCTAACTTTGTGAAGCGCAGCCAAAAAATTTGTGAAGCATAACCAATAATTTACAGATTTAATTTTAAAAAAATCCAACTTTACACGAATCGGTCGGAGCTGAAGTCGGCGTGCCAGTCTCGCGGCCACTGTGCTGTCGGCCGGCCACACGTCGAGGCGCGACAGCCGAATCGGTCCGACCACACGTCGGAGGCGTGGCGGCCGAATCGGTCTGGCTACACGTCGGCGGTGACATTGCGAGGCCGGAGGCAAGGTCTATAAAACCCACGATTCGAGTTAGGGTTTTATATTCAGAACCGGTCGGGTCGACCGTTATTTTTCGAGTTGAGTCAGTTTCAGGACACGTGTACCGAGCCGATGCCAGTCGCGTGTATGAGCTATGAGGGTCATGCGTACCCAAGTATATGATGATAACGTCATGAACACAGCAGAACAGAATGAGTTATCAGATATATGAGAGTATGCCAGTCATTATTATTATTATTTTTATATATAGTGGATCGTAGAATTAGTATTAGGCCGTTTACCGCGTTAGGACGCGTTCGGGCAGTCTGGGTGGGTTGTTAGTCATAGAGCATATCATTATAATGTTGTGGTGTTGTTTGATTTTACGGGATTTTTTCCCGATTTTTATGAATTTTTTTAGGATTTAATACGACTTAGTTATTATACTTGACTCGAGCCGGAGACGAGTCAAGTAATATTTACGAGTTTGCCACCACACACACCCCCGACCTTTCCCTTCTTCTTCCCCAAACCCTTGTCGCGCGCCGCCACTGCGCATGCCGCCGCCGCTGCCGTGGACGCCTGCCCGGCCGCCGATCATCGCCGCCCAGCTCCGCCACGGCGTTGCCGTGCCGCCCCGACCAGGCCCGGCCACCATCGGGCCGCCGCGATGCCGGAATCGCCACGCCTAGCGCCGCGGCTGCGTTTGGTCGCGTCGCCGATTCTGCCGCCGGCGACCGTCGCAGCCGTCATCCAGTGGTCGCCTCAGCACCACCGACCACCCAGCGACCCTCCTCGACTGGAACGGAGGCCGTCGCCACCGTGGCCGGCCGGATCTAGCGACCCATCGCCGCCGGCTCTGTTTTGCCATTTTCCGGCGAGCCGCCACCTCCATTGGCCACGCTGATGTCATAGATGAGTCGGGCTTGCCGAGCCGGTTCCGAGGGTACCCAACACGACCACTTTCCGGCTAGTAGACGCCGCCGGCGATTGTCGCCGGAAAACCACCGGAAGCCGCCGGGAAACCGCCAGTAGCTGCCGGAAAACCGTCGGAAAATCGGAATTTCTGGAATTCGCTGGAATTCACCGGATCTTCCGCGGAGCTCACCCAGTTGGACTCGATCGAACGTCGGACGCCGAGGAGCGCCGAATTCGAGCTCCGAGACGCGCGACGGAACCCTAGCCGTCGCCGATTGCCGACGACGTGAGGTATAATTACCTCCGATTGAGTTATTTAAAATTGAATATGATTGTTAGCATAGCATGCTAGAATTAACTAGTTGTCATGATGAATGTTAGCACAGTATGCTAGATTTGATTAACCGTCATGAGTAATGCCTAATTATGAGTAAAGGGATGATTGTATGATTTGGGTAATTGCGAATGAACAGTAAGTGATCTAATGAGGTAGATCGAGTCTCAGCATGATAAGTGATCACGAGATAACTTAGAAAAACACAGTAAAATTGGTATGAATAGAACGAGTTAGGATTATTTACTTTTATGATTATTTGATTGGTCATTGTGATGGATGATGATGGTGTTGTGTGTGATTCATTGATTTTGATGCATCATGTAGTTAGTGGGCGTTAGTATTTAGTTTTGATGTGTAGGTACGGAGTAGGAGCTCGCCGCCTAGGCGCGATGACACGCTTGGAGCTTCTACCAGGTCCGTTTAGGACTCGTCTCTGATTTACTCTTTCTATTGTATGTTTAATTTATTGCCTGCAGGACGGGTTAAGTGGCGTTTTATCGGATCCCACTTAACTCGGGCCATTTAACCGAACATTTTCCGGATTAATAACCCCTCAAGGATGAGATCCCTCGAGGATGATTTCGAAAACAAGATCCACCACAAGTTGCCTTCGGGCCTATTATATAAATCCTTACCCATGTAACACCCCGTTTCGGCTCACCCGTGAACCGACCCGGAAATGTCACCGGCGACCGAACCGTTCGCTAATCTACTAGATTCGGTTAAGCCGACCAGGATCTACTCTCGGCGTTTCAAGATGGAGATGCAAATGTGAAATGCATGAATGGGAACAATTGGGTTCTAACGCGGTCCTACATGCATGCTATGATGTACAAGCAAAATAAGACAAAACAACAAATGCGAAACCAAAAGAAAATATATACTATTTTATAAAAATACGATAACACATAACAATCTACCATGACATTAAATCATTATCTCATTCGTTTTTACCCGAGCCGAGTCTGAACTCCAAGGCTCCCTACTCATTCATATTTATCAGTTTGTTTCATGACAAGTAATTCATTCAAGCAAACACATCAAAATTATCATTTACATAACAATAACACACCATCATTATACATACGTTACATGCGGCAGGTACATGTGTGCGCGGTTCCGTGCTGCTCCTCCGCAGTCCCGACAACTTTCATCGCTCGCATTCCTCACCTACATATATATAGAAAAACCGTCAGTAACGAGTGTTACCGGCCCGGAAAATAACTAATATCAATCTGGCACAGGAGAGCAAACTCTCCTGTTGAATGAAAACCATATACTTCCTCAAGAACTCTCATCAGGGCACATACGGGAGCCGTCGCCCTCGGGTCGACAGCGTCCCCCTATCTTTCACATTCTCATGCCTCGGCCATTTCTCTATTGCTTCTCGCGTCAAATCTCATTCCTTTCCGCCCTCTGCACCTTCCATATTACTCCTGGCCTTGAGCACGAAGGCCGAGTACTCTCAGGCAGTCGCCTTCAGTACCCTTTGAAACCACAAGTCTAGACATGCGCTGCAATGCAGTACCCGTGAACCTCCACACTTCTCCGGGTTTGAGGAACTCAAAGGTGGAGTTGTCAGGATCCCTCGGGAATGAAACGGCCCGCACACCATTCCAGAGCCCACTGTCGACACACACGTGCCCGCTCGCGTAGCACGGTAGTCGGATTTCCCTCATTCAGTCTCTCACAAAAACACGAAAACTATACATATATATAGGTCTGGGTTGGGATTTATACAATAGGCCCGAAGGCAACGTGAGCTGGATCTGAAGTTCGAAAACAAACTCGAGGGATCTCATCCTCGAGGGTTATTAATCCGGAAAAAATTGTTGGCTAAATGGCCCGAGTTAAGTGGGATTCGATAAAACGCCACTTAACTCGTCCTGCACATAATAAATCAAATACACAAGAGAGTAGCGTAAATCAGAGAACGAGTCCTAAACGGACCTGGTAGAAGCTCCAAACGGGTCCACGCGCCTAGGCGGCGAGCTCCTACACCGTACCTACACAATCAAGCTAAAAACTAACGCCCGCATGATGAATCACACATCCTATAGCATGCACTCACAATCAACACAATCACGCATCAATCAACACACATCAACCTATATCAATTCTAGCAAGTCTACTTAGGCTAGTTTGCATTAGATCATGATCATTACCTAATAACCCTAATTAGTTTCTTAACTTCCATTTTTAACACCACTCAATTCAAACAAATTTCATATTTTATCCTTAATCAAATCTACATTTATATATAGTTATTATAACACACAATTCACCAATCCTAGCATGCAATTCTAATAATCAATACTTTCAAATAATTAAGTTAAAATAAATTATACCTCGCGTCGTCGAAAATCGGCGACGGCTAGGGTTTCCGTTTCGTGGCTCGAAACTCGAATTCGGCACCTAGCGGCGTCCGAAGTCCGATCAGATTGGACCAGGTGCGTTCGGCGGATGATCCGGCGAATTTCCCACGAATCCAATTTTTCGGCGGTTCCGGCGGTTTTCCGGCGAGTGTCGGCGGTTTTCCGGCGGATTCCGACGGTTTTCCGGCGATGATTCGGGACGGGGCAATCAGGGGGTCTATCGGCACCAGCTCGACGAGCTCGGTCCAATGGTGGTGTCAAACAGGGTAGCCGAGGCGGCGATGGCCGTCGACGGCGGCGTCGAAAATGGGCGGCGGTGGCGGTGTGCTCCGATCGGGGCTCCGGCCGGCCTCGACGGCGGTCGGGAGGATGGGGGAAACGTCGGCAACGGCGAGGGGGTGGTCGTCGGGGTCCCAGCGGCGGCGGCGCGGCCCAGACGGCGGCGAATCGGGCTCGGAATGGCGACGGCCGAGGCGGCCTCGTGGAGTCGCGGCGGCGCGCTGGCAGGCGATCGCTGGCCGGGGTTGGTCGTGGCGGCACGGCGACGGCACGGCAAGGCGGGGCGGCGACGATCGGCGGCAGCGGCAGCACACCACAGTGGCGGCGAGGGTTTGGGTGGAAGAAGGGTCGGGAGGGAGAAGAAGTGTTCTCAATGGCAAACTCGTAATTTAGTATTGACTCGATTCCGACTCGAGTCAAAATAATAACTAGTTCGTAATAAATTCTAAAAAAATTCTAGAAAAATATGGAAAAATTACATAAAATAAAACAAACACAACAACATCCAAATGGCATGCTCTATAACTAATAACCCACCCGAATATAATCAAACGCGTCCTAATGCGTTATTCGGCCTAAAACTATTTCTACGATCAAACATATAAAAAGAAAAAAATACTGCATACTTTCATATATTCAGATAACTCGTATCTCACCATCTTCTCGACGTTATCATCATATATTCAGGTACACCTGACTCTCATCGCTCATAACTCACGGCTGGTCTCGACTCAGCACGCGATTCATGAAACTGACTCGACTCGAACCAACGGTCGAACCGACTGGTTCGGTAACGTAAAACCCTGACTCGAGTCACGGGTTTTACAACCCAGCCCTATATATATGTAGTTTTCGCGTTTTCAGTGAGACGAGAGACGGAGAAATTGACTGCACGTACCATGCAGAGGATGCCGTGACAGTCAAAGCGGGCTCTGGATTAGTGCCAGCGGACTGTTCCATTCCCGAGGGATCCTGACAACTCCGCGTTTGAGTTCCTCACACCCGGAGAACGTGGAGGTTTACGGGTACTGTTTAGTACAGCGCATGTCCGGACTTGTGGTTCAAAGGGTACTAAAGGCGACTGCCTGAGAGTACTCGGCCTTCGTGCTCAAGGCCAGGAGAAATATGGAGGTAAGGAGAGGGCTTAGGATAAAGTTTCATGAGAAGTACTGAAAAAGAAGTGCCGAGAGCGGCACAGTACCAGCAGCAGATCAGTTAGTTCGGGATGCTACCGGGTCTGCAGCCCAGTGGCTCCTCAGTAGTGCCCTTCAGAGTGTTCTTGAGGAAGTATATGGTTTTCTTTCATATGAGAGTTTGCTCTCATAGCCAGCTTGTTATAGTTATTTTATTTTCCGGACCAGTAACACTTGTTACTGACGTGTTTTTATACTATATGTAGGTAATAATCACGAGTTGGAGGAGCCAGCTTGGACGGAGGAGCAATGAGGTCTTGTACACACACACATGTTAGATTTCTGAATGTTTAATATTGTATTATTATGTTATTATATTGTGAATGACATGAGTAAATGTTTGAGCATGATGATATGATGTGAATGAAATGCTAAGACACGATAATAGAATGCAAAAATATGATCAGAGTTGAGCAGCAGAAGCGTAGTGGGTTGAGACCCGAGCTTCAGAATGAATACGTTATAAATGAGATTTTGTGTGATTGTTAATGCATGCCGATATATTTGTATATATATTATTTTGACAGGGTGGGCCCATAATTGCACTTTTAGGGGAGACCCTGTTAGTTTTACTTCAGAATTTTCATCAATTTTGCTCGTAATTGTGATGGTGTGAAATTTAATTTGCATGTCATTCATGTAGTACCATGTTAGGATTTTGTGCATGCATTCATTCATGACAGATCGTATCTTCATCTTAAGACGCCGAGATTGGATCCGCACGAGTTAGGTTCGCGTTAGCCGACCTAACCGGGGCCTGTAACATGCCGGTTTGGTTCACGAGTGTGAACCGGATTTGGGGTGTTACAAGGTCGGCCGCTCGGTCTGAGTTGAGGCCGGAGTTAGGGACGCACGGCCGAAGGCAAAAACGTGGCAGCGGAGGGCGGACGCGCGGCGGCGGCGATTCGTGCAACAGCGCTCTCCCGTTCACAAGGCTAAATCGGTCCAGCCACACGTCGGCGGCGACGCTGCAAGGGGGTCGGAGTTGAGGCTGGAGTCGAGGGACGCACGGCGGAGGGCGGACGCTCAGCGGGTTAACATTAGGTTTTTAAAATCAAAATTCCAATTTTACCCATACTTGCCTAATTTAATAAATATCATACCTAAGGTATTTTAGTAATTTACCAAAAAAATCAATTCTTCCCAATTTACCCCAATTCCGAATCGGAGTTAACTCGGTCGGAATCGGGGTAAATCGGCCGAGTTGGGGGCCGATTCGAGGCCGACCAAAATTGGATCGGCACGCTGCCGATTCGTGCAACAGGTCCAGATCGGAAAAAATTTCTTCTTGGGACTTTAAAAATTACCAAGTAATATTGTTTACAACTATAAAATTAGTTTAAAAGATATGTTTATAATTTATAATGATCAGCAGTTATAAATAAGAGTACTTGGTAGTTTTTAAAGTCTCCAAATCATATAAATAATCTGAACTAAATATGTAGTAGGTAGATTTGTCTCCGAGGTGTCTTCTTTTTCTTTTATTATTTTATCCTTTTTCCACACTAATCCAACTAAATATGTAGAAATGGAAACGTGAAGACATTTCATGAAAAAAAGCTGTGCAAAACACAAGACGTGGAGATGAAAATGCTACAAAGTATATCACTCTCTTTCTTCGATTTTTTTAAGAGCAACTCTCGAGGGCATATCCGTACCCGGGTTTCACGCAAAAGTAAGAATAAAGTTCGCATCAGAGGCGTCCAACAACTGCGACTTGCAACATCGCGCGCAAAGCACAAGATGTTCTCAGAAACTTCCTTGTCTCACGCAAAAAGCGAAATCCTATGGATTCATCATATATGTTCTTCGATCGACTGGCACGCGTATTTCAAGCAAGTACAGTGACTATAAATGTGTCTCAAATTCCTCCAACCAAGCATGGGGCAGAACATTAGTTCTTTTATTCCTGAGCAAAGCATTAGTTCTGTGGGTTTATTGTGAACTTATGGACAATGAACTCATCGTTGAGCATGAACAAAGGCAGCAAACTCCGGCGGGAAACCGGCTCATGATAACAGGGTCCATTGGGCAATTGCATCCCCTTTATATGTGTTCTTTCATCTCCATGACAGCCTTCCCTCAACTTTGCTCCAATGGTTTTATACCTACTTTCTGGATTGTTTCCTCCGCTATTAACAATGGCCCCCCAATAGAATAATCAAACGGCTTTTAGAGCTGGGTCGTCTCAAAAGCCTGCCTTGTCTCATCGCACGCCTTGCAAGCTTTTGCCGTCTCATTCATCTTTCGAAATTCAAATCAACACGCTCCATATTGGTTTCTGTTTACATATGTTTGCATATTTAAGCTTATAAGTGCTCAAGACATCCATATTTTCTCCTGTCCTCCCTATACCATCCAATTCTCGACCTCAAAGACATGTCGGTGAGTATGCCATTTTTTGCTGTGACTACAATGTGGTTGATGTTTCTTCTTGTTGCTCTGCTAAACATAGTTGGAAAATATTCCCTGCAGATGGTGGAGATCAAGGTTTGGAATCTGGACTGCGAAGGATGCGCAACAAAGATACATAAAGCTCTCCACAAGGTAAAAGGTAAGTTCATACTTATTAACTTCAAAAATAGGTTTTATCATGAATGAAGCATTGTGGTAATTAAGATGTTCTTCTCTAATGTTATAATGAAGGAGTTGAAGAGATAGAAATAGAAATGGAAATGCAGAAGGTTACTGTGAGGGGACATAGGTTGGAAGAGAAGAAGGTGCTCAAGGCTGTGAAGAACGCTGGCAAGGCAGCAGAGCCATGGCCATTTCCATCCCACTCCCACTACGCTTCCTTCTACAAGTACCCAGCTCATATTGTGAGTCACTACTACGATACATCCGGTAGGAATGCCAACGGAGCTCATACCTTCTTCCACACTCCTTCTACCTACTCTTTGGCAGTGGCCTCAGATGAGGCTGTCGCTTCCCTTTCAGTGATGAAAACCCACATGCTTGCACCATTATGTGATCTCAAGGTGATGAAGGGTTGGATTTTTCTTTGATGGATTGCTGCTTGGAAGAAGATCAAATGAACTTTTTTTAATCATGTTTATCTACATGAGTGAGCTAGTAAATGTAGTCAGAGGAAGCATTTGTCTATTGGTTTAATCGGCACAAATTTAATCTCGGCATAATCCTCTTTAAGACATTTTTTTTGTTTTGTTATCACGAGATTTTGTACACGTAATGCATTGTTAAAGGAGTAGCCTTCTGTGAACTAGAACAAAGTTGATTGGCCTGGTGTTCTACTTCGTCGGCATTTTTGTCATTCCCATTTCTTAAATAAAATTGTCAGTTTTTCCTCGCTTGTTTTTAATCATTCAGAGTAGTCACAAAAGAATCAGAAGATTTAATTACCACTAGCATATATGTATTTCTGATCACGGACATAGAACTCCCAACACATAATCACCACCAAAAACAAGCTGCAGTTGACAACATACAAGCATCGATTATATATTTGTTCGTATTCATGTCTGACCTTATCACACCTAAGATAACTCTTTAAACAAAAGCACGCATAATTGAACAAGCCGTTTGCACGCCTATGTGTAACAATTATGAGAGCCCCCTTTCCAGCTAAATATTACTTAATCTCACAACTAACTCAGCACTTGCATTTCACAGCTTCGTCAAGTTAAAAACAAATTTTTAAAGAAGGCATCAAACCATGGTAGATACTGTTGCAGAAAGCATCCAGATGGCAGGACTAACAATTAATTTAAAACATATTTTAACAATGGTGTTCTAAAATCTTCTCTTGACGTTCAAACAGAATAGCATACAAAAGGAACGACTACAATAAGATTTTCTTCATAATTTATTTCTTATGGTTAAATTCTTAAAAAGTTGCACACAAAAATCATCAATACGTGCTGATATTCTTCTCACTAAGAGAACAAAACTCCAGCCTAAACTGACCCGTTCTTGTCCAACACAGGCAAGCACTCCCACAAGATCTGTGCAGCATGTTCTAATTCCTGCTCAGATATGATCAGTGGCGGCACCAACCTCACCACATTTCCCTTTCCGGCAGTCAACACAAGCAGACCAGAATCTCGACAAGCATCCACAAGAGGGGAAGCAGAAACATCCAATTCAATGCCAACGATTAATCCACGACCACGAATTTCTTTAATATGTGAGTTGTCTCCTAATTTCTGGATAAGGATCTTTTTCATGTATTCACCTTTCTTTGCTACACTATACAAGAAACCAGGTTCTAGCATTCTCTTTAATATCACAAGTGCTGCCCTGCAGACTAATGGGCCGCCAGCAAACGTGCTGCCATGGTCCCCAGGTTTTATAGCTTTCGCAACTCTTTCAGATGTAAGAACTGCACCAATAGGCAAGCCACCAGCAAGAGGCTTTGCAAGAGTCATGATATCCGGCACCACACCATAGGCCTCATGTGCCCAAAGATTCCCAGTTCGACCAAGCCCACACTGAACCTGCAAGACAACACCTTGTCATGCAAACTCAACTAACAGCTATTGTTGCCAGCATTAAAATTCTGTCCCAAATAAGCTATTGGCCTTTCAGATATAGGCACAGTAGAGCTTCAACCACACCAAAACTTACAGAAGGTAATCACACTAAAACCACCACTATAATATGAATATATTGGAGAAATTAACATTTCTTTAAAAAAATAATAAAAAAAATAATGGAGAAAAAGAATAAGAAGAAGAAGAAGAAAAGATAACCAGATTATAGCATCCATAAAACAACAGAGCAGAATAGAACCGCCCAGAAACAATTGCTTCCCTTTCAAAAGCTTTCCATTTGAATAACTAATTTCATGCTACTATGATGTCTTCATACAAACATGGAACCATGCATTTGAAGATATTTACCATGTTTATAACAGAAAAAACACAAAAGACAAAATATATGGGACATGAAGACAAAATAAAAAACCAATTCACCAAGTGTTCAGTATAGTTTTCATTGTCAATTTCATTTTTAACAGTTTCAAATAAATCTTAAATTGAAGACAAGTCAGCTGGATTGCCATTTCCAAAAAAAGCATAGTTATGCATACCGAAATAATGACAAAATATACCACTCCTGACCACAATATGAAGATAGTCAGCAAAAGACTTGAACTGAAGAAACTTAAAAAGAAAAGTTTATAAAATAGGGAGAGCAATCACCTCATCAAAGACAAGAAGTGCCCCGGCATCATCACAAGATGTTCTCAGAGCAAGCAAAAAATCTTTTGTAGCACTGTATATCCCACCTTCACCCTGTATAGGTTCCACAAAAACTGCAGCTGTTTTACCATGAACAATTGCTTTTTTAGCTGCATCAATGTTTCCATATTCAAGAAATGTGACTCCAGGCATTACAGGTTCGAAGGGAGATCTATAGTTCTCCTTGCTTGTCAAGGCAAGTGCACCAATTGTCCTTCCATGGAAACAATTTGTAAAAGCAATGAATTCCGTAGCAGGATTTTTCTCATCAGGATGAAGAAATCTTTGAAATTTCCTTGCAAATTTAATAGCTGCTTCATTAGCCTCCGTTCCAGAATTCGTAAGAAACACACGGTCAGCAAAGGAGTTATTAATCAGACATTCAGCTAGCTCTACCTGCAAAGCACATAATTTTAATTTAAGATCCGATGGGATCTATTCATGATTGGATTCCCTGAGCATCCAAATAGAAATCCTCTTTGCCTTTTTTTATGCTAACCGACATAATATTAAGCGCAATAAGGAACAGGAAAGACAAACAACTAGAGAATGACTCCCCGATGGGTGGTCAGGCATCTTATGCAGGAGATAACCTTCAAGACTCTTTGAACGCGTTCAGGCCTCGCACATCAAAATTTTTTGTTTTTGATGTGCAAGGTACAAAAAATAAGCCGTCTCTTCAATTTTAAATTAACAACTAAGATTCCACTCAAATCGCCCTCAAATCAAAAATTACCCCAACCAGCAGTAAATTGATGTTTGTAACAATCACTTTCAGATAAGCATATGCATAAACAACAGGTGACAAAGCAATTGCAAATGCAAACCCTAACAGCCAATTATAAACGAATATAAATAACAACATCCAATCAAGTAGCAGTACATACTGCTTGCGCACTGGATTAGCCAAGAACTCAGAGAGATTTCTCTTACCGGGAATTTTGAATAGAAAATGTTGCTAACATGCGTGAGAACGCCGGCTTGCTCCGTCACAGCCCTAACCCATTCGGGGTCACCATGCCCAAGCGCATTCACAGCAATACCAGCCGTCATGTCAAGATATTCCCTCCCCTCAACATCGTATAACTTGCAGCCCTTCCCGCTCGCAAGAACGAGCGGAGCCCTCGCGTAGGTACCCACAAAAACCTTGGCATCCAACTCCATGATCTCTTTACTGCTAACATAACCCGTCGCCGCCGCCGCAGCTATGCAAGCGTAGACCCGGGGCTGGCTACGGGCGGCGAAGCACTTGTGACGAGCTGGCGGGTTATAGGACGGAGGAAGGGGTTGAGTGGGAAGAAACGCTTGCAAAGAAGTCATCTTTCTGGTTGTCCTCCACAACGAAGATGGTACAGGCTAGGGCTTAATAAGGGAGAAGTGAAGGCAGGATTGTAAAGAAGACGGTTGAGAAATGTGGTTTATATGGGGAGGTGGGATAGGACGGCCGCCGAAGCGGGCTGAAATGGGGTGGAAGTAGGAGTCAAGCCGGCGACGGAGAGGGAGACCGGGAGACTGAGAGTCCAAACCCCTCTGCTATACGCCCATCCATGTTTCGTGCTTCCCTCTGACCCCGGTGTGTCAGGCGGCGAGGGCTGTCAACTCCGTTTTTTTTCTTTCTTTCCAAGGAAAAAAAGTTTTAAGTAATTTTCTTATCCTTTTCTTCTTCTGTATGTTTCTAGGTTTGCTCGGGAGGAAAAGAAAATTTTTAAAACATTATTTTTATTTTTTATTATTTCTTAATATTTATTTTAGAAAAAAATAATTTATGATGGCATTTTCCACCCAAGATCGATTTTTTTCTCCAACCAAATAAGTTAAAATGTGATAACATTACACTTTTCTTTTATTTACTCTTTCATTCTCTTGGTTTGGTTGGGTTTATCTTACGTTATATATAAAAAATGATTAGTAACTTATATAGAGGCTAATGAGAAAGTTTTCTTCTTTAAGCTAATATTTGGATTAAAAGAGGCCCATAACACTTATTATAAGTCTCATTTGGGAAACCTATTGGACCTAACAATAGTATCAAAGCCAAGTTGGCTTAGTATTACTTCGGGCCAGCCCGAATTGGAGTCTCCTCGAACTTTACTATATTATATGGTGAGGGGGAGATGATTCAGGTAGGCTAACCTGAATTCTTGCATGTGGTGAGGGGGAGATGACGGGAAATAATTCGAGTAACATGATGTGTGAGAGGGGAAATTATTGAGTTTATCCTACATCATGTATAGAGGTGACTGGTAACTTGTATATAAACTAATGAGAAAACTCTTATTCTTTAAACTAGCTTTTGGATTAAGAGATGCCTTACAAATCCCGTTTAGGAAGCCCATTGGACCCAACACTCTTTTGGTCTATGGATTTTATTAATAATGTGAATGTGATTTTCAAGACCAGGATTATGATTTAGAGGGGTTGTGAATCAAAATTAACCAGTTAATGAACCTATTTTTTGAGGTGTAAATAGTATTTAAACTAGATCCGTGACTCCTCTCTAAACAGCGGATTGGCTTGAAAAATCACCAATCTTTATAATTGCCCATCAATGGTTTTGTGCTGTTTTGATTTGTTGTCATCGGTCAAGTCTACGTGGTAAGGCCTTGTTTTGAATCCTTGCTCAGAGATTCAAACTTTGATGGTTGGCGCTGCTTTTCAATAACCTTGTTGTTAAATATTGAAATTCTGGATTCGTGCATTCTTGTCTTCGTCAATCATCCTTGCATATTTTAGTACAAGCCCCCTGTAATTTTTTCTTTTATTGAATGTAACACCCATTTCTTTTCTATGAAGCCTTCTTCGACAAGCAGTAAAGAAATAAAAGTTTATAAAATTTATGTATGATAATTTATGACAAAAATATTGATTTTTTATTGAAAAATTATCTATTTTTAAAATATTTTGTAATAAGATATAAATGAAATTTCTATCAAATAATTTTTTTTATAAAGAATATAAAAATGAATTCTTTTTGAGAAAAAATTTACACTTTATATTTATATTATAATTAGTTTTATATAAATTAGAACTAATAAAATTTCATACATTATATATTTTTCCATACTATCAAAATTAGAATTTGAGAGTTCATTGATAAGCGGGCAGAAGATGAAACAAAACAAATGAACTTTGTTACGAAGTTTTATTGTGAGCCTTTTAGTAACTGTGCCAAAGTAGCAAGCCTTTTCTTATAATAAAAAAATAAGGGAAAATAGTGCCACAGCAAGGACCAAGGCAGTCAAATTTAATAATTTATTTATTCCCAGCCACCAAATCTTCGCTGGATCCGATCATCCTTGCCGTGGAAACCAATCCGGCTTGTCCTGCTTGTGATGGTCTGGCTGCCTGGAACATGATACAAGTAGAACTGTAGAACAGCGCAATCAGAATCGGTCAGGGCAGGTCTGTTAAAAATAAAAATTATTTGATGGGCAAAAACGGCCGGACCCAGCCTGTTGAAAGCCTTCTTATTAAAAAGGTTTTCTTTTCTGGCACCTTTCTTAAAAAGTTTGATCTTAAGCTGACTCCCCCGCAAGCTAAATTTCAGATAGTTAAGCCATCAAGCCAAAAAGTATCAATAAATCATAATTCAAAATACAATATTATTGAATTTAATACCACATTTGATCACCAATTCCTCACTTTATTATCAAAATATAAAACAAATAATAAAAATAAATTTTGTCATGGCATTGGACCGAAACTCCCACATAACTAAACACACACAAAAATACCGAACTTCTAACATTAAGACACGTGATGATTTTTTTCCAAAACAAAAATTTGATGATATTTGTTATTGTTCATCCTGGGCATGCAACATGATTGGCATTTTTTGTAAGACTTTTAAGACTCTTGTTGTTTAACTCAAGCAAACTAATTACATGGTCACGCATTCCTGTGTCCTCGTCTAATGTGCGGATTCTGTATCCTTTGCTCATGGCGATTCCGATTCTCATGGGAGCTCTCCTGCGGGCCGCCGCTAATGTGAGTTCCATACGCATCACTTGCTTCCCTTCCCTTGTTGAAATACGATGCCACCGTCCCTATTATACCTTCCGCCACACCACCGCCCTCTCCAGACCCAGACCACCGCTCGCATGTCTCATGTCGGTGCCCGGACTCGTCCACCGTCACCTCGTCTTGCACGTCTTTCCTCTTGTGGAGCACGTCTGAAACCACATCCGATAGCGGCCGATCTTCGCCCCCTGACCCTAGCTTATCCGTCAGATACTCCGGCACCGTTTGCCCGCCGCTTCTAACCTTCTTTACCCCGCCTTCCGTCTCCTCCACTAGCACCTTGTCCCCCGCCTGGCCCTGGCTTTCGCCGGTCTTGCTGCCCCCGACATCTTCGACGCCACCGCGCTGCCTACCTCGGTGACCTTCACGTACACGGGCGCAAGAGTTTCCTTCATTTTCTGGCCATGCTCGCCGGGGAGGACGCGGGCTTGCCGTCGCCGCTGCTGTGCTGATCATCCTTGCGTCCGTAGCCAAGTTTCTCCGCGATGGCATATTTTGCAGAGACTACAGTGGCGGCGATGGAGGAGGTTGCAGCGGAGATCTTCTCCTTGTAGCTGGCCGGTTGTGCCTCGTCGGGATATTTCGGAACCGGTTCCCTTTTATTTGCATCATTGTAAGGGGTATTATCGGCAGGAGGCTCTGGAGCAAAGTGGTCATGGGACCCAGTAGGTCCTGATTGAGAAATCCTCATATGTCCAAGATTGTCCGTGAGCCGGCCTACTTTGTCCACCTCACCACCACCACCTTCTACGCACACCAGGTTACTTATTTGAATAAAATGAATTCAATATATATAGGAGATTTATTTATAAGTAAAACAAAAAATCAATTTATAGGAAACCTCTTTTTGTGGGATCAGCAACTTGGATTTGATACTTCTCCGGACGAGATGTCTCGTGTGGGTCTGCACTGGCCTTTGGTTCTCTCTCCTCTAAATTAGATTGTCCAAATACTTGATCGCCTACTTTCGATTTTGGGGTGGATTTTCCTGACTCACCTGCTGGCCCCACCTCACGGTCGCTTGTTCCCAAATGGTTGCCCCTAGTCTTCCCAGACATTTCATCTACATCTCCTATCCTTTTCACATCTCTAGACTCGTAAACTGTGGTGCAGAAACATTCACTTATCCAACAACTAACCCATTCATGTTTAAATTCGGCAGTCAACACAAATGAAAGAGGACATAAGATTGGAATTAAGAATAAAAAAAATGCTCACTGGGCGCTCCATGAACTTCGGGATCGGGTTCTATGCTTTCACCTTCATCGTAGTCTTCTTCGTCGGATTGGGCACCGTGGTGATTATGGTACTGATGGTCATGGTCATGGCCATCGTGGGCATGGTGCTTAGGCGTGATTTTGTTCTTGATCTCCTTAGCCTTGTCCTTCACCTTCATTAGCACCGATTTCTTCTCGTGCCCGACGTCCTGCTCCTCTCCTGCTTGGTACAATATTAATCACAAGAACGAGACATGAGATTACAACTCCAAAACACACACAGACTTAAATCGGAAAATTAAGAGAATTGTAGATGATCTGCCGACGGAAGCCCGAAAAATAATATGAACAGCTATGCTATGTAGGAGAGAATTCTTGCCCGAGAAGGTATGGTGGACTTCTTCACGAGGAGCACGTCCCATTTGCGCCTCCATTATATTGTTTAGGTTTTCTCCTCTTGATTGTAATTTGTGGGTGTAATTCACGTTAGTCGTACCGTCGGAGGATGTGCTGGTTTAATAGAGGAGGAAAAGATTACACAGTAACCATAAAATAATCGGTGCGGTAGCCAGTTTTGTCGAGACCCACACGGGTGTCGACCAAAAGCGCAATGAGTGGCAAAACTTGTGTGAACGTGGCAATGACCTATATCACCCAAGGCTTTTTGATGGCATATGCTGCGTATGAGCGGATGGATGATAATACTTTTACTTTGTATTTTCCCTTCTAATCTCCTCCAACGAATTTTGTTTAAGGATATATTTGGCATGAAATTAATGTAAATAATATAAATATTTTTAAATAATTAACTTTATCTAAAGTAATTATACTTAAAATAGTTTTTATTTAAAAATATTATTAAATTAATTATTTATATGTATAATTAAATATATTTATATCCAAAAAAGCATAAAATAATAGCGTTCACATCTTATGCGGCCTACCTATGAGATCGCGTATGTGCTCCCCATATATTTTATTAACAATATTTTATTAAATATCGATTAAAGTACTACAATTTTTGATAAAAAATCAAATTTTGTAAGATATAAATTAAAATGCCATAAAAAACTATAGTTATTTAAAAGTCATACACAACATACCAAGTCTAACTGAGTGGTAGGATATGGTTTTAAGCCTATACATTGAACTTTTAAATTTTCAAGAGCACATAAATTTAATTTGGCCATTTTCACACCCATTAAAAGTTGAGCGTCGATCGATTGGGTATCAGACAATATATTGTTCATGTTCATTAATTTAATTTAATTTTATATCTATTATACCTAAATCACATATTTTGTAACTTTATTTATATAATCACTAATTTTTTTCTCTTATATCTATTTATACAAAATCTAAACTCGTTAATTTTAAAATTTTTAAAAAATAAATATTACTTGGCAAAAATTCTAAATTTAATTTACTAGATAAGTTCTCAATTTAATAATGTTTACAAATTGACTATAAATGAATTATTTTCTCTCCTTAGTTCTAAGGAAGTGCAACTATTTATAATAATCTTAGTCGATGTCTTTTTAGAGTGCCCTTTTTAGAAAGAGTCTTTCAACAAGATATTCGCATGCCTCTTACAAAATATTGAATTCATTAAATTGTGGTTATTTAAAATAATGAATTATATCTAAACTTTAGATTCTAAAGGGTTGAACATTATTTTATCTGAAAATTTTTCTCTAAAAAGTTTTCTTATAAATCATGATCTTATAATATATATATATATATATATATGAGAAAAAGAGTGCTCTTTTATTATTTTTTATGTATTTTTGTTATTAATTTTTTTATTTATCTTACAATAATAATTTTCATTTAATTATTATCATTTTCATATTATTTTTAAAATTTGATGACCATCTTGAAAAAATTATGTAGTATAACATTTTTTTGTTTATATATTATATATATCTTTCTCTTTTTTTTTCTTATCTGTGTCTTTTGTTTTTATTTTTTGCATTAATTTTGGGAGGTGAGGCCGTTGGAGCATGTGGCTTGGGCTCTTACATGGTGCTAATTTCTGGATCGAGTTTGAATTCAACTGAATGTTTAACTCGAGTTTGTTCTGAGTTAAAGGTCAACTCGTATCAAGTGAGCACAAGACGAACATCGCTCTTTGGTTGGCTCGACCAACACAAAGCTCAATAATTTACTAGCTAGATATATATATATATATATATATATATATTGTATATGATTATTTGCATAAATTATATAAAAATAAATATAATTACATTTTAATAATAATTTTAAGTGATAATGCAATGTTTTTGTTTTCAAATAAACTATTTGACGTAGAATTGAACTGAAATTAAACTATTTAAACTTTTATATTAAATTTTATTTTAATTTAAATAGAAAAAAATACATATATGAATAATATTTGAGCTGACTTGTAACACCCCAAACTCGGTTCACGCTCGTGAACCGAACCGGTATGTTACAAGCCTCTGGTTAGGTCGGCTAACCCGAACCTAACTTATGCGGATCCAATCCCGGCGTCTTAAGATGAAGATACAACTTGCACATGCATGGATGAATGCACAAATCCTAACATGGTACTACATAAATGACATGCAAATCAAAGTACACATCAAGACAATCCCGATAAAAATTAATAAAAACTTTAAAATATAACAGACATAATTTCCCCTAAAAATGTAATTAAGGGCCACTCTGTCAAATAATATATATAAATATATATACATGCATCAACAATTTCATTCACATAGAATCTAATCCACTATACACTCATTGTGAAGCTTGGGTCTCAACCCACAATGCTTCCACTGCGAAATCTATTCACCTTTCCTTTTCCTGTCATCATGTCTTAGTATCTTATCTCATCATGTGCTCAAATTTTAGCATTTAATCACATCACATCATCAATATAATAATATCATAACAAAATATAACTACTCAATCGACTGACATGTGTGCAAGTGACGACAGTGCTCCTCCGTCCAAGCTGGCTCCCAACTCGTGATTATTACCTACATATAGTACAAAAACTACAGTACAAGAACACTTCAACAAGTGTTACTGATCCGAAAAATAAAATAACTATAACAAGCTGGCTATGAGAGCAAACTCTTATATGAAAGAAAACATCATATACTCCACGTGAACACTCTAAAGGGCATTACTGAGGAGCCATTGAGCTGAAGACCCGGTAGCATCCCGAACTTACTGATTTGCTGCTGCTGATGCCGCTCTCGGCATTTTTCTTACTTCATTTTTTGGTCTCAAATCCTAAGCCCTCTCCTTACCTCTATATTTCTCTTGGCCTTGAGCACGAAGGCCGCAGTACTCTCAGTGCAATCGCCTTTAGTAACCTTTGAACTACAAGTCCGGACATGCGCTGTACTAAATAATACTCGTAAACCTCCACGTTCTCCAAGTGTGAGGAACTCAAACGCTGAGTCGTCGAAGATCCCCGGGAATGGAACGAAGTTCGCTCGCACCGAATCCATGAAAGCCTGTCGTTGGACCGTTACGGCATTCGGCTCATGGTACGTGTGGTCAGTTTCAGCCATCTCTCATCTCATTGAAAACCATGAAACACATACACACATAGCAGGGTAGTGCAGAAACCCACGCATTCCAGTTAGGGTTATTATATTCAGAACCGGTCGGGTCGACCGTTATTTTTTCGAGTTGAGTCAGTTTCAGGACACGTGTACCGAGCCGATGCCAGTCGCGTGTATGAGCTATGAGGGTCATGCGTACCCAAGTATATGATGATAACGTCATGAACACAGCAGAACAGAATGAGTTATCAGATATATGAGAGTATGCCAGTCATTTTTTTATTATTTTTATATATAGTGGATCGTAGAATTAGTATTAGGCCGTTTACCGCGTTAGGACGCGTTCGGGCAGTCTGGGTGGGTTGTTAGTCATAGAGCATATCATTATAATGTTGTGGTGTTGTTTGATTTTACGGGATTTTTTCCCGATTTTTATGAATTTTTTAGGATTTAATACGACTTAGTTATTATACTTGACTCGAGCCGGAGACGAGTCAAGTAATATTTACGAGTTTGCCACCACACACACCCCGACCTTTCCCTTCTTCTTCCCCAAACCCTTGTCGCGCGCCGCCACTGCGCATGCCGCCGCCGCTGCCGTGGACGCCTGCCCGGCCGCCGATCATCGCCGCCCAGCTCCGCCACGGCGTTGCCGTGCCGCCCCGACCAGGCCCGGCCACCATCGGGCCGCCGCGACGCCGGAATCGCCACGCCTAGCGCCGCGGCTGCATTTGGTCGCGTCGCCGATTCTGCCGCCGGCGACCGTCGCAGCCGTCATCCAGTGGTCGCCTCAGCACCACCGACCACCCAGCGACCCTCCTCGACTGGAACGGAGGCCGTCGCCACCGTGGCCGGCCGGATCTAGCGACCCATTGCCGCCGGCTCTGTTTTGCCATTTTCCGGCGAGCCGCCACCTCCATTGGCCACGCTGATGTCATAGATGAGTCGGGCTTGCCGAGCCGGTTCCGAGGGTACCCAACACGACCACTTTCCGGCTAGTAGACGCCGCCGGCGATTGTCGCCGGAAAACCACCGGAAGCCGCCGGGAAACCGCCAGTAGCTGCCGGAAAACCGTCGGAAAAATCGGAATTTCTGGAATTCGCTGGAATTCACCGGATCTTCCGCGGAGCTCACCCAGTTGGACTCGATCGAACGTCGGACGCCGAGGAGCGCCGAATTCGAGCTCCGAGACGCGCGACGGAACCCTAGCCGTCGCCGATTGCCGACTACGTGAGGTATAATTACCTCCGATTGATTTATTTAAAATTGATTATTGTTAGCTTAGCATGCTATGACTAATTATTGATGTGATTAATGCTTAATTACGAATGAAGTGATAAGAGAGATGATTTGATGAATAGTGCTTGAATGTGAGTGATCTAATGAGGTAGATCGAGTTGAGCATGCTAATCGAGTAATGTAACTTAGGAAAAATATAATAAAATTGGTAGGAATAGGATGAGTAGAATTATTTTCATATTTATGATTATTGATTGTGATTGATGTTTATTGAGTTTGATGCATCAATTAGTTAGCGGGCGTTAGTATTTAGTTTTGATGTGTAGGTACGGAGTAGGAGCTCGCCGCCTAGGCGCGATGACACGCTTGGAGCTTCTACCAGGTCCGTTTAGGACTCGTCTCTGATTTACTCTTTTCTATTGTATGTTTGATTTATTGTCTGCAGGACGGGTTAAGTGGCGTTTTATCGGATCCCACTTAACTCGGGCCATTTAATCGAACATTTTCCGGATTAATAACCCCTCGAGGATGAGATCCCTCGAGGTTGATTTCGAAAACAAGATCCACCACAAGTTGCCTTCGGGCCTATTATATAACTCCCTACCCAAGCCTATATATATATAGTTTTCGCGTTTTCAGTGAGACGAGAGATGGAGAAATCGACTGCACGTACCATGCAGAGGATGCCGTGACAGTCAAAGCGGGCTCTGGATTAGTGCCAGCGGACTGTTCCATTCCCGAGGGATCCTGACAACTCCGCGTTTGAGTTCCTCACACCCGGAGAACGTGGAGGTTTACGGGTACTGTTTAGTACAGCGCATGTCCGGACTTGTGGTTCAAAGGGTACTAAAGGCGACTGCCTGAGAGTACTCGGCCTTCGTGCTCAAGGCCAGGAGAAATATGGAGGTAAGGAGAGGGCTTAGGATAAAGTTTCACGAGAAGTACTGAAAAAGAAGTGCCGAGAGCGGCATAGTACCAGCAGCAGACAGTAAGTTCGGGATGCTACCGGGTCTGCAGCCCAGTGGCTCCTCAGTAGTGCCCTTCAGAGTGTTCACGTGGAGTATGATGTTTTCTTTCATATGAGAGTTTGCTCTCATAGCCAGCTTGTTATAGTTATTTTATTTTCCGGACCAGTAACACTTGTTACTGACGTGTTTTTATACTATATGTAGGTAATAATCACGAGTTGGAGGAGCCAGCTTGGACGGAGGAGCAATGAGGTCTTGTACACACACACATGTTAGATTTCTGAATGTTTAATATTGTATTATTATGTTATTATATTGTGAATGACATGAGTAAATGTTTGAGCATGATGATATGATGTGAATGAAATGCTAAGACACGATGATAGAATGCAGAATATGATCAGAGTGGAGCAGCAGAAGTGTGATGGGTTAGAGACCCAAGTTCGAGAATGAATGCATATAGTATATTAGAATTATGTGTGATTGCTATTGTTGCTATACGTATATATATTTGTATATATTATTTTGACAGGGTGGCCCCTAATTGCACTTTTAGGGGAGACTCTGTCAGTTTTACTTTATAATTTTCATCGATTTTGCTCGTAATTGTGATGGTGTGAAATTTAAGTTGCATGTCATCCATGTAGTATCATGTTAGGGTTTTATGAATTTATCCATGCATGACAAGTCGTATCTACATCTTAAGACGCCGAGATTGGATCCGTATGAGTTAGGTTCGGGTTAGCCGACCTAACCGGGGCCTGGTAACATGCCGGTTCGGTTCATGAGCGTGGACCGGATTTGGGGTGTTACAGGTAGGATTTATGTTATAGGCCCGAGGCAACTTGTGGTGGATCTTGTGCTCGAAATCATCCTCGAGGGATCTCATCCTCGAGGCGGTTATTAATCGAAAACTGTTCGGTTAAACGGCCCGAGTTAAGTGAGATCAATAAAGCACCACTTAACTCGTCCTATAAATAATAAAATAAATATACAATAAAAGAGCGTAAAACAGGACGAGTCTTAAACAGACTTGGTAAAAGCTCCAAGCGTGTTATTGCACCTATGACAAGCTCGTACTCCATACCTACACATCAAAGCTATAATAACTAATGCTCGCTAACTAAATGATGCATAAAACTCAATAAATATCAATCAACAATCAAATAATCATAGTATGAAAATAATTTAACAAATTCATCCATACCAATTTTATTGATATTTTCTGAACTTATGTCGTGATCCACTCATCAATGCTCGTAACTCGATCTACGCGTATTAAATCGACTTAAACCTTCATTCTACAATCCATTGCATCATACAATCATCATTTCATTGGCATACTCTACATTTATCCAGATAACTAACCAATTCTAGCATGGTATGTTAACAATCATTATCAATTTTAAATAATCAAATCAGAGGTAATTATACCTCTCATTAGCTCAATCGGTGACGGCTACGGTTTCGTCGTGCATCTCGGGCTCAAATTCAACGCTCGGTGACGTCCGAAGTTGATCAGGTTCAACTGGATGAGCTCGATGGAAGATCGACGAATTCCATCGAATCCGATTTTCCGGCAAGTTCGGGCTATATTTCAGTAAGTTTCAGTGGTTTTCCGCAACTTTCAATGGGTTTTCAGCAACAACCACTGGCGACGTCTACTGACTGGATAGGGGTCATATTGGGTACCATTGGAACCGGCTCGAGCGAGCCCGACGCATCTACGATGTCGACGTGGCCAGCAGAGGTGACAGTTTGCCGAAAAATGGATAAAATAGTGGTGGCGGCGATGGGTAGTTAGATACGGCCGGCCTGGGTGGTGATGGCCTTTGCTCCGGTTGGGGAAGGTCGTTGGGTGGTCTAGGGTGTCGAGGCTATAGATGGATTGCGGCGGCAACGGTCGTTGGCGGCGTGATCGGCTACGGAAGCTTGATGTAGGCGTGCCGCTAGTCGCGGCGGTCCGACATTGTGGAGGCCGAACGATGGCCGGCGGCACTCGGGGCGGCACGGCGACGCCATGGAGGGGCTAGGCGGTGACACCCGGTGGCAAGGCGACAACGGCGCCGGCGGTGGCGGCACCAAACAGTGGGGGCGGCTAGGGTTTGGAAGGGGAAAGTGTCGGGGGAGGAGAAGAAATGGTTGGGTGGCAAACTTGTAGATATTACTTGACATGACTTCGTCTCGAGTCAAGAATAATAACTAAGTCGTAGAAAATCCTAAAAAATCCAGAAAAATCGGAAAAAGTCTTAGAAAATAAAACAATCATCAAAACATCATAATGATACGCTCTAAGACTATCAACCCACTCAAACTACCCGTGACGCGTCCTAACGCAGTAACGACCTAAAACTAATTCTACGATTCAATATATATAAAGAAAAAATAACAGGCATACTCTCGTATATCTGATAATTCAACTCAAAAATAACGATCGAACCGACCGGTTCTGAATATAAAACCCCGACTCGAATCGTAGGTTTTACATGATTCGTATGTGACTCAAGTGCGTTGTTAAACATCGCTGAAACCTTACGAAATTAAACATAGCCAAACCCTTGCAAAATTTGCTCTGCCGTGTTGTTTAACTACGGCCGTTCATTGTCACCAACCCATTGCTGAACTATCGTTGCCCATCCTCCATCATCAACTGTCTACACTAGACCTGAATAAGGGGTATATTACACTTTCTACACAATATTTTAATATAGACTATTTAATTATAAAGATGGTTCAAATTTAATAATTAAAAAAATACCAATTCCTCTCGTTCTCTCCGATCTAGTGACAGGTTTTGTAATTATCTAATATTTTATTTTTTATATATCTCTAAACAGTATTATACCGCTCACGTTCATTTGGGCGGGTGTTTTTGCTACTTTGTTAATACAATTTTAAAAATTCTGCTTAGTCTGTCTTGCGGCCCTACTCAAGTCGATCTGCTCGCCCGCCATTTCCGCTTTCCAAAAAACAAAAGCCTTTCTTCTTCCCCAAGCACCGCTACCACCGCCCCTCCCATCGCCGGCGAAATGCGAACTCGGTTCCTCGCCCTCGACTTTTTCTCCCTTCAAACCCTAGCCTCTCCCTCCGACGCCTCCTCTCTCTTCCTCCCCTTCCCCGTGCCCGTCGTCCCCGACCCTCCTCCGCCGCCTCAACCCGCCGCCGAGGCGGCATTCTGCGGGTTTGATCATTTGGAGCTCAGCCTCTCGTACGAGTTCGATGGACTCTCGCTCGGAACTGAGGAAGCGCTCGCTTGTTTTCTGGATGAGGTTCTTCCCTGGAGCTACGGGTACGACGGTTGCGGGCGTTTCCCTGCGCCGTGGCTTTCGACACCAAAATGCGGGCCTGCGGAAGTGAGATAGAAATTTATTTTCTGTTCCGATTGGTCTATTTTTAGTGTTATTTTATCTAATTGACGTCTTGTAAGCGATTTGAAGTTGTTCGCACAAATTTGGAGTTTGAATTCGTCTGGGATATAACTTCGATGTTTCGGTTCAAATTTGTGGTCTGGAGTATTTCTGCCCGTTGAAGCACGTCGATTACTCTTTCCATTATCTTTTACGCATGTTGAATCATGTGTAAGCGGAATCGTGCGAGAAGCTGCGAGAATTGAGTTCCAGTTTTTGTCCAATTTCATGAGACTTGTGTCAGACAAAAGTCTGAGCGGCTATGTTTTCAATTTGGTGCTCTTTGGTTTGAAATTACTGTCAGTTTAATATATTTAATTTTCTATCTGATATGAATTTCAGAGAAGAAAAACAGTTTGTCAATTTCTGTTGTTGATTTCCTTGGCAGATAACTTCGATTTTATGGCTTTTGTTGCGGTGTGCTTTGGCTTTTGCTGGCTTTTTCTTCTTTTCCCCCTGTTTCTACTTGTAGATTGTTAGCTAAATAACGATTAAAAGATGACATGAGGCAGAGCAGAGTTTCTAATTCAACTTCCAAATACAATCTGATTATTCAGGCAAAAGTCAGAATCGCGCTCTTTTTGTTTTGCCTTCATATTAAGATATGATTGTTATAATCTGCGGCATGCTCTTTTTTCATTGAAAGTGTAATTTGGAACGTAGAGCTCAAGGGGTGAAATTCAGAACACGCGTTTCAGTGAACTGAAATTTGTGCTACCATCTTCTCTTGTTCTAGTTGCCATTTGTGTTTGTTGTATTCTTTGCAGAAGGAAGACATGGAAACACCAGACTCTAGAGTTATTACGTTCGAAAGTCCAGAACCGGTAAACTAACAATTGCACATGAAGATATATAAAACGGTGCTTTGTCATCTGATTGATATTTTTGATGATTTATCCGAGAATGCAGCTGGATCGTTCTCTGGATAATTCTCTTGTATGTGAAGAGGGTAAGGGGATTTTTCTTGAGTATCCCCATGTTAAGATTCGTGTGGTAAGTTGTCTTTTATGATTCTTGCCGTTCCAGTGATATCTCACGTTCCTTGCCTTACTTCAACCATGCCTTATTTTAAAAGTTAATGTTAGGATAATTTGGTCTTGTCCATTAAGAGAATTGAATTCAGAAAATGTTCATGTACTTAAAATGTGTAGAATCTAACAGTTTACAATTTAAAAACATGTTTTCATATTTAGCAAGATGATTAGTGGAGACTTTATGATTGCCACATAATTTATGAAATTATGAAATGACAGACTTAAAGCTTATGGGAAATAAATACATGACTAAAAGAGCTTTTAATTATTTGCATGCCTCTTAATTATGATCCAATTGCTCCTTTGTAAACACATTTTCATTTATTTTGGGTATGGTATGTGCATGATTTATATGAGACTGGTTGATATTTCTGTAGGATGATCTGCATGTCAAGTATAAAGATGTTATCCCATTCCCTCAAGAAATTCTAGAGTCGGTATATTCTATTGATGAGTTATCTACCTTCTACAATCTGAATTGCTCAATGGCTCACATGGAAGACAATGATGGAGTAAAAAACAAGAAGCCAATTGGCCAGCACAAAATTTTAAGATTTGAAGAGTTGGATATTGATTTAGAAACCTCTACAACTGATATTTTGAAAGGAGGATTTCAATCTTTGCTATCAGATATTGAGCTTCACCAGTGTACAAACACAGACTTTGGGTCTGATGTCAGAATTATATCAGAGTTTGATGTTTTTAACGACATCCTGCATAGCTTGTCAGAAGAGAGCGGTAAACCAGAGAATTTCCTTGCACCTTCCATCTGTCACTCCTCACTCCTAGAATTTGAGTTTGTAAGTCTTCCAAAGAATCGTGAAGCTGATGGTCCCATTTTCCCTTGCCCATAACAATTCGTTTTGCTGAGGTAGATGTTCTCGATTTGGAGTGTTTTCAAACATTTGATTATGCTGCTTCTTGGTCTGAGGTGTCAGTTCAGATATATGGAGACGATGTGAAGTTCTTGGAGTGCACCTACGACAACCTCATTAATGATGAGGATGACTCTAACGGATTCACACTTTGTGTCATTTCCTGTTCCTTCTATCTGCGATACGGAAGATATATCTTCAATATTTTTGGTTTTATGCAGATTATATCCAGCCTAAGGAACACTCTGCCTCAGCTTGTGATGAGATATATCTTGATTGGCACTTTTTGCAGGAAGATACATGCAATAATCGTATTCGGTCAACCTGCAACCACTTATTATGTGACTTAAGCCCCTATGAGTCCATTGAAAGTATAAATCTGGTTGCCCAAAAGGTGCTCTTGGATTTTGTCTTGTGTGGTGATTCATGTGAAAACTTGGACAGTTCGGCATCGAAAGAAGTTAATGAGAGGTTCCTGCCGGTGGTATCTCCGGTACTTGAAGCTAATGCAGAAACTGAGGAACTCCATTTAACCAAGAATGAGAAGCAGCAAAAGGAAACGCAGGACTGAAACTGTCTCGGAAAACTCTCATGAGAGTTCTATCAACTCCCTCATAAAATTACTATCAACCTAGAGTCTATGACACGGTCAAGTGATCTCAGTTTTTCCTCAGTGCCAGAAAGTGCCCCAATGGAAGAAGCAGTGTGGATAAAATGGACAGCAATAAACTTGCAATCAGTTTTCCAACTGTTCCAGATCCTATTTTCACATATGATGAACCTGAAGTAAAACGGCTTTCAATGGATATTGAAGTGCATTCGGTTAAGCTATCTCAGGACATTTTGGATCTCATTGACAATCTGGGGAAGTTTTATTTACGCCAATTGAAAAATAGGATAGATACGAGAAAAAATTTCACTTTTGAGGACGAGTTAGATTTACTACGTCTTTCAAAACAAGAACTGAAGGATTTAATTAGAGGGAAAATGCTTACTTCTTCATTTGAGGACAATACCGTCATGGAATATGTGGAACTATATGTGATTAAGCAGATGGCTTGCTACATTTGTTTTTACGGAATTGCTTCATGTCAACAATATCTGGAACACTTATTCCTTCACTTTAAGTCCTTGATAATGCGATTAAGCTCAATATGTAACAAAATCAAAGATGCACACGAGAAGACTGAGAAGAAGATAATAGCACCTCATCCATCTTTCTCTGCTTTTGAAAAGATCCTTCAGCCGGTTAGTATCAGGGGAAAAAATAAATTGATAATTGCTGAGAAGGTTATTTGGTGGTCATTAGGTCGGATGTTGACCGCAATGGGCTTATCATATCAGAAATTTGATGAGTGCAGAAACTGTGATACGGTGCCAGAGTTTGTATCGGAAGCACTAAATCACTCAACTTGTTTATTGATATCACATGAGTAAGTGTTAATCTAGCACAAAAAACTAAGTTCCTTTTTATTTATTCTATATTTTTTAAAGCTTTTCAGCTTCCGTAAAGCAGTATACACTGTGCACTCACTGTCTTTTTACTATTTGTTAGGCATATTTCTGTTTCGTTCCCTTTTGACAAGTTTGGCCTCATTATGGAATATAAAGGTGCCTGTGATTCGTGTAAGATATCCTATTACTCCTCAGAGATTCGGGGGCTGACTCAAGTTCACTTTATTGAGGTGGAATTGGACGAGCTGAGTGTGGCAAGTGCTTTCTGTGAAGGTTTTAATACCATTCCACATGTTGAAGGCAATATGGTAAGCTTGCTCATTAATAGGGTGAACTGCATTCTTTATCCAACTTGTTGAAAACACTGCAATGCGGGTGGGCATGTCCGCATGTGGATTCTACATTACCAATTTACCATCTGTCCGCATGTGGATTCTACATTACCAATTTACCATCTGCCTCTTATAATTCATGGCAGGGCCCTACAAAGTGCAACATTTTTCAGTGAACAAACATCATGATTTTTGGCGTATTATTATTTTACTTGATGAATTAAAATTTTGATTTATTTTATAATCCTTAATATCTTAGAGCACCTATTTTTATTACATTTTATTGCTTAGACTTATACTGTGTTTCCCAATGAGAATTTCAATCACTGCATAAATTGTCACATGTAAATCTTGACATCCAATTTTTTCCCTTGTTCATGAGAAAAACAGTTCAGGGCTTCAGGCTTTTGCAGTTTACTTTTCTGTATACGAAACTATCTACCTTGTGCAAGCTGCTTTTACGACATACATTCCGGATAAGCCGCGAATTAAACAAAGTAGCTGATAACTACTACTTTGCTAGCTCCCAAACGGCACATTTTAACAAATATCCTCTTTGGCCGGATAAGGCACACCAAATTATTCAAAGTTGAAGATATTACATATCAAGAGTTGCATTTTTCTCTTATAACAATTGGAATAAAAGATGGCTGAATTTCTGTAGGATTTTGATTCAGTTTGCAAGGATATGTGCGCTCTTTTCTCTGGAACAATTCTAGGACATCTGCTTGCATTAGCTGTCAGTTTTATCTATGCTTTTGGTGACTGTCATCACTCGTACGCATATAAACTTGTGAAAGGAGCATGTTTCTGAATAGCTTCTCTTTTCTCCAGAAAGACTCCTGGCGCCAAATTCCTGAAAGAAAGGAGGTGGCCTACTACCAACAACAATTGGACTTGCTAGATTTTGTGCCTATTTTGAAGGACACATATGTGTCATCTCTGCATCCTTCAGTTGAGACGAGAGGTTCTGTTTGGCAAGATTCTCCAGATGTTACCTTGTGTGATAAACACGTGCAAATTAGAAATGAGTCGCTGCCTTATGCTCCTGATACTATTGTCATTGTGAATACCGGAAATTTTGAGAAAGAAATGGTTATTTCTCGGAGGAGTTCTTACCAAAACATACTAAAACTGGAGAAAGGAGGAGTTCAGGTTGTTGAACGAGAATATGAACTTCCTGTGGACATCATCTTTAGTGCGGGAAGTTGCCTAGTATGGTATAAACAGCAAGATTTGGCTTCTTCCTCTTTGACCGAATGCATGGAAAACATAGCTACTCGAACCCTGATGTCCATAAGTTTTGCTTTTAGCGGTTGCTTTCTGGTAATTCCATTTCCTTATCACTCGTTGAGAGACCTGGTGAAGATCATAATTTTGCGAGTGTTGTAGTGAGCTTCCCCTACTAATAGTACAGGCGAATCATCGCTATTGAACCACAAGCTTATGTTATCACGCTCGTTACCCTCTCTTTGTTCTCAAATATTACGTACTTAAAAAAGTGTCGTGTGTTCTTTCCAGGTATTTGAAGGAGACAGTCGCTTCGTTGATGCCGTCATGGACTCAGCGGATGGACTCTATGCTGCAGCTGCAAGTTTAGACATTCATGTACAACTTTTCTGCTCTTACTCGCTAGATCTGACTGATGAAATAATATTGAATTGCATAAGAAATGCTAAGGCGATAAATCCTGGCCTCTATTCGCTGATGCCCGAGTCAGAAAGCTTGGGCGAATCTTTTCTTACAAGCTTTCCCTCCATCAATCCGCTTTCTGCTCATGCAATTCTCTCCTCTGTTGGCACTCTCAAGGATTTGCTCAATTGTTCTCATGAAGAAAGACTTCAATCTTTGAAAAAATACCTTATTCCGCAGGAGAACACATCCATTTTTAGTGATCTCTGCAGATACGGTGAGCTTGGAGAATCCAAATCAGGGACGACTGATTGTTCTTCCGTATCATCCGCTATTGATTCAGGCAACAGTTCTTGTAGAATGCAGTATAAGAGGAAAAGTCAAAATGTTACAGGGGATGACTGCGCGACATTTGATTCTCAGAACATACAGCAAGGCGGTAGTTCAAAAATACTTCAACTGAACAGCCAGTTACATACAGAGAACCAAGCAGACAGGACTTCTTGTTGCAGAATAAATACAGTGAACGGAACCTGGGTCGAGTTGTTCCAGAGACCTTCGGGACCGACTGTTGTTACGGTAATTCCACAATAAGCGCCCAGGATACCGGCAGTGGTGAAATTGTAGACTGCAACGGTTCGGAACTTGAGAATGTCTTCTCTCGAAGTGAAAATTTCGGATCTGCTCGGCGGAGATTTACTTTTAACGTGAGCGATTATCCCACCTTTCCTAGTTCAGCAGAGGTTGACCATGACTATACCATGCTAACATCTTCGAAAGGTCGTGAAAGCATCGAGAGTAAGGAACACGAAGTGACTACCCGTAATAGTGCTGGTTGGCGTCCCCAATTTTCTCAACTTACTGACTCGAAAAATAAAAGAAGTAGTAAAAGCAAGAATGCGATGTATTCATCTCTGACTGAATTTGATTGCACTGGGGATGGACGACCTCCATGCCGAGATAATGGCAAACTGCTGAAGGATGATGTTGCTCATGAAGACCTTCTGTCAGGCATGGAGGCCTTCCCCATTGAACAAAGAGGAGATTTGTTTGGTGATCGAACATTGCATGGTTATGGCAGAAATCATTCTCAGAAAAGTACAGAACTCTCTTCTGGCAGGAAGCTTCTGTCAAGTGCCATTCACGCCGCTCAAATGCATCAAGGTTCACCGTGGACTATTGAGTTCCTCAATAGAATCAAAGAGAAGACCAAAAAGCACCAGGAATCCCTTCAGTCGCTTCAATGCAACACTTGCGTGGATTTTTCATTAAATTCTGAAAAAATGGCAGATACGTTAGTAGACAAAGTCCTTCTTGTCTCGATTCTTATAAGTACAGAGGAGCGAGCCGCGATCAAAAAGTGGTCTCAGGGAAGCAGCAGAAACGCCGTAGAGAGTCGTTCGATTTTGGCAACATTGAGAACGTTGAGAAGTCTGATCAACATTCAATGGGCTCGTGGACTCCTCTTGATAAAAGAGCCAGACAGGTCCAAGTTTAAAGTTTTTATCTACCTGCTTTGTAAAAAAAATAGTTTTTGTTTACCTGTCATTTGTTTGTGATATCATCATTGCACACGCGGGTGAGCTTGACGAATTGTGGGTTCTTGGTGTAGGTTCTCTCTTACACGAGGAATGGAAATGAAAAGCAGAGTAAGCTTGTGTGGAGAGATGGACACTTCCGAAATCTGGGAAAGAAACGTCCCAGTTGAACTTGAATAAACAACTGATAGGTATAATTTGCGTTATTTTTTATTTTCAACATACATATTTCTTATCGTTTGTGCTGGGAACTATACGCGATTCGTTTGCCGTTGAAGGGAATTATATAATTCCACTATTGCGCGGCCTTTTTGTGAAACAGAAACAAGCCAATCACGTAGAACAACGGAACTGGTATACATTTTACAAATTTCTTATGACCTAAATTGATTAACCTAAGGATCATAATTTTGTTTTAAAGAACTTAGCATTTCATATTGTTTTTAAGGTTTCGCACGGTCATAACAAGCTGTTGTCTTTCGCCCTCTACTTCTGCAAATTTGAGACTGATCTCCGAATATCTTCCTCGAAGCTCCTTCAACTCAGTTTCCATATGTTTGTTGCGTTGCTTCAATAATGCTATTTGGCTTAGAAAACTGATAGTATCATTTGGATTTCTGATGGAAAACGTCACATCCGTTTCTTTTTTCTTCAAGGCAAAGGCCGCACTGCAGAGGATAACAAATTGCAAATTTTATTAAATGTCATTATGACATGCTTCATGGGGTTCATTGATGAGTGTCAAAAGTTTGACTGTCTAGATAGGTATAAAAGGAATCTCCTTTCAGCAGATTAAGCTTTCACGAAATGGATAACTAATGGCATGTAAGATGATCTTGGTGGTTAAGTTATCCCGCTTACCTTGGAATGGAGGACTATATGTTAATAGTAAGCCCCTCAAATTCATGCAATTTAGAAGAGAAGTTATTGAGTATTTTAAGCAAGTCCATTACCACAATTTTGTACCTTTCTTCACTGTCGATAGTCTTGAAACATTGGCCAGGCACCCTTAGATTTTCAGGTCCATCAAAAAGCTCCGTCTCTGTAGTTCGAGCCACATCTTCAAGCTTCGGGTAGGGAATCCTCTTTGCTTCCTACAAATGTTCAAACATTGTGCATGAGCTTTTGTATCTTGTTAGGACTTTACAGCTTCAACAGATCCATGTTGCATCAAATATTTTGGTAATCTTCAATATAGCGTTAACTTCTTTTTTCCTTGTGCGCCTTGTTTTGTGGACTCCTATTTGATATGCACCCCGTGGTACATAATCCTTTTGTCTAATCAACCTTGCTTTCCAACGCTGCTTTTCAGAGGTATTATCACCAATGAAATACCTTATTTTAACGTTCAGTAGCATATGGCTAACATTTTACTTAAGTTTAAACTTTTGCATTGAGATTTCATGTCACCTTTGGTATGTGAGGTGGCTGATTAACAATATTGTATGCAAATTGATCCACCTACTTAAAGGAAAAGAATAGTGGTCGATAAGAACTTATTAGCTCATTTAGGCATCCAAATAAATCATGAAGGCAAAGACAAAACGACAACATTTGAATAATGTTGTTTGCTCACCAACATATGAAGAGAATAAAAAAGGTGGAGAGGCTACAGAAATGCATGGTCTAAATTTTTCTTTTTTAGAAAAAAAATCAGATTTGACCAACCTTTTCACCGTCTTCCTTCTTAAGTTCACCAACTCCGCTGGAGAAATCTTCTTTGACTGGAAAAGGTTGCTTGAAATTCTCTAATTCGTCTGCTTTTAGCTTGATCTCCTCCTGCCAGTGTTAAGATTTAAAAAGACATGTTATGAGATAAGAAAGAAATCAGACATTAAGAGTAACCAAAACTCAAAAGAAAAACTCACCTTAAGCAATTTGATTTTTTTCTCGAACCCAGCATGTCTTTGTATCTTTTAGGTGAATTAGGCTTATGTTTCATAAGGCCTTTCCTGATTTTCCCACCTGAAACTGCAATTCTAACACTATTTCCCTTCAGCTTCTTTTCAATCATAGCAATTGTATCGTCTTTATTTTGGATTGCATGTTTTAAATAAATAACTTCGTTCCCCAAGTTTTCTTTCTCCAACTTATCTTCAAATAGAAAATGTTTCATGTCTGTGTATTGCCTTCTGATGTTTTCCATCTGTGAACGTATACGAAAGACTATCCCCTTTTCTTCGTGTTCAAAATGTTTTATCTCACTAAATTCTTTAAGGGGCTTCCTCTCTTTGCTCCCTTCTTTTAGCAGCATTTTTGTTTCTTCTTCTAGTGTTCTCATCATATCTTCCATCTCACCTAGCAATTCATCTTTCTGCCCAGTAATCTTTTGCATTTCGAAGGTCATATCACTAATCTTTCTCTCTTTCAGATCCAATAGATGCATGACTTTTTTAAGTTCACACCATAGAGATCTTTCATTCGCTCAAGCTCTTCACTGGCATTTTCAAGCAGGCTTTCTAAATGACATTTTCTTGCACGAAGCTCACAGACTTCTTCCTGTGCTTGCATGGCGAGCTTCTCATTTTCCTCAAACTTGGAACACATTTGTGCCGAAAGTTTCATAAATTCTTCCTGAATCTTTTCAGCAATATTAACATTATTCCATTTCACCATCCTTAAAGCCTCTTCTGCTCGGATGGCCCTTTGCTCCTGCTCAACTTTGGCTCGGGAAATTTCTTCGATGTCAAATATAAAAGAGGCTGCCTGTGTCTCAATTTCTTTTTGCAAGACTTGGACGTGTGCTTCAAGATCATCTATGATGACTATAGATGGTGAACTCTCGTAGTGCATCTGTAGTTGTTCTTGAAGCTCAATCCTCTGGAGCTTGGAAGATATTTCATGGTTTTCCTGCTTTAGGATTTCGTAGTCTAATGCAAGTTGTTCCATTTGCATCTCCAATTCTTCCTTTTCTTTACTAACTACCTCTATCTCTGTACTAAGACTTAAAACCACTTGTTCAAGAGATTCTTCTGCTTTTGACTCTGCATGCATGTGAACAAGCTCTTCCAATGCTTGCTGCTCCTCGTCTTCTTTGATATCATGTTTGGAACCTGACTCCCATCCTATTATTTTCCCTCTAGATTGAGTCATATCTGAATTAGCGCCAAAAGTTGCTGACTTGTTAGTGCTTTTCTGTTCCAGCAACTCTTCTAGATCCTTGACAGCAAGAATGAGCTCTACATTGGATTCTTGTGTCTTTTGAAGCTGCACCCGTAGGTTATTATTCAACTCTTTCTCATAATCAAGTTCTTCCCTGATTACCTCCAAAGAAAAATGTGGATCCTTGTTGTCGATTTTCAAATTAATTTTCTTTTGTTTTGAGTCTCGAAGTTGTTCACACTCTCTTTCGTATGCATCCCTCTCATCTTTCAGACTACGCACTTCCTTGAGAAGATCATGACTCTTTTTGCACTCCTTCACTATTTGCTTTCGAAGTGTCTGTAATTCGAGCTCAGAAATTTTTGCCTGTCTTGCCAAAAGAACCAAATCATTTTTTAGCTTTTCAATGGAAATGTCTGCATCATCAAGTTTATCTTTCAAGACCATACATTCAGATCCATTTGTTGAGCCGTCTGAGCTTGCATCTGGGCCAGAACTCACTGACCACTCTGTGTTTGACCTGTGATGCTCTTTTAGAGTATGGCGAATGGAATTGTCACTTAGACTAGATAGGAGCACTGTATCGTGATGGTTTTGGCCAGACTTCGGTCCAATCTCGCTTGGAGTATTCTGTTCTAAGCCACTATCCAGACTCGATTCTCTGAGAATTCCTCTGAAGTCAGCATTTTGGAACATTTTTTTTCCATACGTCAATGCCGAATGAGACTCACTATTTACCTGAAAAAATACACAAGAATGACAATAACCTCAGTATCTGAATCTACTGCATAACTTGAGCCCCGATTCAGCATCTAAAACATGCTAGCTTGTGCTTTATTTCCTCTTTCACTTTGAAAAATACTAATTTATAAGTATAGTAACATATGAGGTTTTTTAGTTTTCCAACTATTTTCTTGTGTGACAGGATAGCTAATTACAGATTACTGCTCATTCATTTTAAGTGGTCAGGCAGCCATGATAGATGATATAGCATTATAAAAATTCCTTTTGAGAAATCATACTTCGGTTGTATTTGTGTCATTAACTCCATCCGCATTTCCATCACTCCGATATTTCTGTTGGCCATTCAGGGTCATTCCAGTTTCCTCCCTGCTGCCATTCATCTCCCCGTTGCTTAGTTGGCTCCCCAGGGTTCTACTGTGCCGTTGAGCTGGTACATCTCCATGCTCTAACTCTCTAAATAAGAATTCAACGTTTTTTCACAAACGAAAATTAGTATCTTTAGACTTTATATTTAGTTACATATTGCCATAAAATTCTTCTTTACCTTCCATCAGCAGCTGACTGGATTCTTTGGATAGTAACCTGTTATGAAAGATAATAACCACAGTTACAAACATATAGCATATATAAGTTTGGAAGTTGGAGGTATTAAAGGACATTACTGAAATTTCAGCCAATGTAGGTCTTTGTTGAATCAGATTGATCCCCAAAGGAATAATGTATTTAAACTAAAGATCTGTCGTTTTACCAATAAGAAGATTCATAAACTTACATGCAAAAATGTTTCCGAATTTGATGACTTCAAGCGCAGGATGACCGAAGATGGTTTGACAGATTCGGCATAGGCAGAAAAATCAATGGCAGCTTCCCCCAATGCAGCACCTTTGGAAGATCCCTGTAAGCAGAGACGAATAGCAATGCTCCCAGATAAAGAATTTCAGAATGTTAAAATAATTTTTTTTAAAAAAATCCACTCTTCACATTCTGCATACCGAAGAGACAAGAAGGTTGTAGGCTTTCTCATTGAACTTCCCAGATTTCGAGTCTCGGGTGAATTTGACAATTTCATGAAGAGGGTTCTCCCACTTGCACGTCCCATCTTGAACAACAGCTTCCTCAGACATAGCCGTGGGCTTTCCACCATCCTGTGGAAGGAGGGACACCACCAAAGTATCCCATTCCGGCTGGGGCACCTGAGAACCGAATATTTGAAAGCAGCCCTTAGTCTCAGATCAGAAGGCATGCTATTTCCCATCCACATTGAACAGAGTATTATTGCACAGATATGAAGCTGCAGCGTGTTTTCGTTCTATGTTATCTAATTGAATGTCAGGAATGAGGCCATTTTTACTGAATGATGATATGGGAGATATGAAGCAAACCTGTGTTGCCTGAAATTGCAACCTGAAAACCGCTTTTATCTTGTTCTTGTCGCTCCTCCATCTGGCCACCTTGAACATCTTTCCCCCTTGAACGATTCAATCAAGATGATGCAGCACCCAGTTCTTCAGAAGTAAATGCTGGAAACATCTCTGCGAAAAAAGAGAAAAGCTTCGAGCTTGATCCAGACTTTCACGCAGCATGGCACGGTGAACAGCATTTGATGAACAAACTCAACTGAACGCTATGGCCGGGCGATTTTGGTTAAAAATGTGGTGGATATGGTGAAACCCAAGTTGTAAGATTTTGGGCAGGAGAATCAAAACATAGGATCCAAAGAGGAGATCTATCCATCTACAGGGAAACTAGAAGTGTGGAAAAACTTCCATTGTGAATTGTGATAGTAGCTTCGGACTTCCTCTTTTCCTCTCTGTAATTGGACGAGTGAGTGGTAGGAATGGGAAAGAAACAAAACAATTTGAATGTGCTACCACAAGAAATCAATTATAAATCTGAGAAGCTTCTTCATCATAGTTTATTTCAAACTCTGTCACAAATTGTAAGGCAAAAAACAATTTTTAAAAGGAAAATATTATTTTAATGTTACGAATGGAGCTGGCAAGCGCGGAGGGTTGCTTCGTTTCAGGGTTCAATGTCAGCAGCAGCTGCTGCCAATATACTGAAATGGCCCCTTTCGCTTTGGAAATTTTGTCCGGCTCGTATGGTTGGGGATTGGCCAATGAATAATTTTTTTTTTAAAAAAATTAATAATTCGGAAGCTTGAGTCAATAGAAATGACCATTCTCCTCGTAATTGGTAATTAGTCGTTTCAGAACCCATGCTTTCAATTTTAAAGGCGTCTAATCTATCTATTATATAAGGTGTGTGGTACCTCTCGTCCTCTCATTCATTTTCTTTGCTAAAACCCGCATAGGAATCAATCCCTATTATCATTGTACATGAAGCTAAATGACATCATAAATATGGGCACCTAAGTAAATATGCAATTTGTTTAATCATCTTGGCGATGGAGCATTTATTCTTGTGATCAATGGGAAGGCTTCTTACATTGATGAATGCGATAAGATGCATGGGTTCCACCACGGTTGGTTGCACCCGAAATTTTACGCACCTGCATGTCGTCCACAATCCATGGAATAGTAGCTGCCCCCGTTGTCAATAATACAGCGTTAGGAAGCCCCACTTGTATTTGTTTCTTCATCTTAAGAAAAGAAGCAGAGAAATGAATTGATGAGTGAATGAATGGACTAACCAATATCACAGCTTCAATTCAGCGCTCTGGCACTCCTGCGCAAACACTTGCATCTCGTGTTTTCTACATTATCATCTTAAAATGTTCCCATGCCCAAATTTAATGGAGGCAGGTATGGAAATAAGTGCAGGTCTCAACAAATTTTGTATTTGATGTCATCAATCATCGCACATGAGAATCTTTATATCAAGTAAATACATTGAGAGAGAGAGAGAGGGAATTGTTTTTTCAAAATATCCAAGTTTATAGTCTGTCATTTGTTGAGGATATTAATTTTTTTAAAATTGCAATTTTGGGTAGCTTAGTTAATTAAATTGTAATCACAAAGCATAACTGAAATTATATCACTTTCAGTACGTTATTCTTTGCAATTAACTAATTCATAGTGTTTGATTCATTTTTTTACTCAACCTGCTGCTAAAAGATTCCAAGCGTTAGAGCTAAGCTAAAAACGTTCATGGGGCCCAATTGAAGGCTGTCGGCACAGATCTGACCGTTCGATGGCGTGTAAAATTAGCCAGGTTTTTTACCGTCGCTATTTTTAAATTTTAAAATCACGAATACGACCTCATCTCATTATTATAAACATAAACAATTAAACACAATCTACATTAAAGTATTCAAAGGGTAACTTTTAGATCCTCATCATCTTTGCAAATATTTGCATGCTTTACTGTCCAAAGCAACCTGCTTAGAATGAAAAAGAAAAGGTTTTTCTTGGGCTAATGAGAATTACCTGGGAAGCTGTAAGAAGTCTAAGACTCTAATATTAATCCGGCCTCAGCTACAAGCAAGAAGTCTAAGACTCTAAATAAATGAACACTGTTACAAGTTGGTTCATTAGAAGGTCCAAAGAGCAGGTGGTGGCCAAGCATATTCAAAGCAATTAATATATTTTTACATTCCAAATGTTAAGATTAAGATACTCATATGTCAAATCCATTCTTCTTGTCATGAATCTTTCCATATCAAACTGAGGACGAGAGCAGATGAGTTTTATAATAATACATAAGTTGCCATTATTATATACGTTAAAAAATTATAATGCATTCTTTTGTACATAATATATAAACTACTAGTGCTGACGGTAGCCGATGTGAAATCGGTGCTCCTTTAGTTCATTCCAAAGCCTTTAATAAATGTTGATACGCCATCGCGATTCAACTATTGATATAAACAATTAGAGGAAACGAGGGAGTAAAAAATCAAAGAGAGGCGTACATGATAGATGACAATCTTCAATAATGAATTGCAAATGGAATGAAAAGCAACTCTAAATATTAGAAGAGAAATTTGAGGGAGAAGAGAAGAATATAGAGGAAGCAGCTACTTTGGAAGCAACGAGTATTTTATTTTATATATCAATAGTAACCAAAGCTTAGAAACTCATGGTTCATGACAAATATTTATAGATCCGAGAGTCATAATATAATAATATAAGAGAAGAATTATAAAAAGAAGTTATAATAATACTAGAAATCTTAAATTAACAAGAAAGACTATTAAAATGTAAAACTACAAATAAAAATACTAAATGAGGGATCTTATTTTTATTTTTGTTATTAAAGTTGAACAGTTTCAATACTTAATGAGGGAAACATTGTTGTATTACCGCAAAAACAATACTGATAAAAAGCATGATTGCGCAGTTCACCGACCCTTACTAATTCCACCAAAAATTTCCTCCTCAGGTGGGCTTCCCGTGCAAATAGATATGATATGCCATGAATATATTGGACCCAACAGAAGGTTTACATCCTTTTCTTTTGCTTGGCTTTTCTTTTGCTTGGCGTTATGTCCCTTCATGTGTTGCTCATGAACTCCCAACTCTTTTTTGGTTCAATTCATAAATGGACGCCATCTCCTTCCACTTTTCTCTTTTTGTTCCTTTTAAGTATGTAATAAAATAATATTGAGTATTATGATTACTTTCTTTTATCAAAATAAGAATAGCATCCGAGGACGAGCTTTTGAGCGCCACTTTCGTTGCAATTTTTTTCCCTTATCACTCAATTATGCAGCTAATTAATGACTTTTTCTAATAATTATCACATTCGTCCTGATATATTTTGTAGAACGTATATATAATTATCAAGAATCCACGTCTGGATGTGCAGACTAGTAAAAGAAATGCAACTTCTCTTGTTGGTTTGCATTCAATTGGAATTTGGCCCTTTCTAGTTACTGGGTTGCACTTTGCTAGTCACATTCATGTTCATTTCATATTTTTTAAAAAGCAAAAAAAAGATAATTAACTGTAGATAGGTTGAATTATTTAAGACACTGGAAGATGAGCTTGCTGTTTTGGTATAGAGTTGTTGGCAGCAATAAAATCAGATTATTAATCCAACCAACTGGCAGACAAATTAACCAATTAGTGAGCTATTTGCTCACATGCCACAATCATTTATTTGAAAATTTCTGCACTAAATCAGCATTAACTTATCAGTTGGCATTTCAATTTTCTCAATGAAAATTTCAGAACAATAATGAAATGTACGAAGAAATTAAAGTATAAAAATCTGATACAACAACTTTGCGACACTCGAGTAGCTTCCATCTACCGGTGGGAGCTGATTTGAAGTACAATGATGCAGACCGATCAAGTTGTCACTAACTGTTTCTTTATTTTTTTTTCAAGGCTTCTATGACAAAAAGTTATTCTCACATTTCATGTGTTCGTCGTAGACTTTCAACCACAAAAAAGTGGTGGGGTTTAGGATCCCAATTGGGACTCTCTTTATAGAGGAAAAGTTGATGCTTGCTCCCCCATTATGTGGAGACTCACTCTCTCCTCTTCCCACTGTACATATCACTGCTAAATTTCTTCCGTATATCATTCCAGAGAATGAAGCAGAAAGAGATGATGTTACATTGACGCCTCTCTGTCTTTAACAGCGGCAAGTGGCAATTGCATGATTTTGTCTAGAGAAAGTAAGATGCGTGTTTATGAACTTCTTATCCTTGCCAATGTGAGCTCTATGGTGGGCACAGTTCTAAGTCACCATCAGAGATTGGATATATGCGGATTCTTATTTTTTCTGACCTTTACTCGTTTCTATTCCTTATCAAAATCTTATGATCAGAGTCGCAATTTGCAAATCAGTTTCTTTATATAGCTAGGTTATCTGTAAGTGACAAGAGAACCATCATCAATGTTGCATAATAAACCTGTATTGAACAAGGCGATTATTTGCGTCATTCTTGATTTCTACTTCTTGTGAATAAGTACCAAGAATGTTCTATGACATGACAATTTGATCCCTTATGTTAAGGACACTAACAGCTCAGAAATCGTATTAACCGTCAAAGTTTACTTCAGAGGACAATGGCACGTGAAAACAAGTCATGTGCATGTGGACCTTGTGCCAAGCTCCAGACAACAGGGAGCCAGCTCCCAGATTATGAAACCAAATCTTAGAAGAAGCATCCCCCTGATCTGGTCTGGGCCTTTAGCCACGTTGTGGGTTCACAAAGAGAAGTGAAGGAAATCATCAATGACGGAGACAATAGTGAGTGAGGTGCTTGATAAATTGGGGCGACTGCTTGTCATCTGTTTTGGCTTATACCCATGTTGTGAGATTCGTTAAGGTAAAAACCATGGTTGGCGATCTCCAAAGCCTGCACTACCAATTTTCGCGTATACCCCAAAGCACTTGAATACATATTGTGTCAGTAGGGATCATTAGATGTTTCCATGATCCTAGAACAAAAGCTTGGGCACCGCTTGATTTAATCCATTAACGGCCCCCATCCTGTACTCAGCTTTCTATCGCAAAAAAAGGATAATTTTTAATATATTAAATAGAAGGAAAATTGAAACTAATTATTGAAAAAGAGAGAATTTTTATTATAATGACAAAATTACCATTAAATTGAATTTGTAATAAAGTATAAAATTTTAAAAAATATATTTTTTAATCATAGCCGGCCAGCCTTAGGCTGAAAGCAGTCGGGCTAGCGTGGCCTTGGGCAGCCAAATTTAGAGAATCTGGCCACCCAAGTTAAGTGGCGGCCAGATCCAACTATCCTCAACCTTAGCGGGTAAGTCTAATCTCCCTTAAGTAAAAGAAATTTTATTTATTTATAATTTTGATTAACTTTATTTTATTTTTTTAATTGAGAATACTTTAGATAATTCATATATTTCCCCTTTTTTTTAATGATTAGGCATGGTTTTTTCACCGCTTCGTAATATCAAAAGAATTTCTCTATTTTCTTATGATATATATATATATATACACAGCATACACAGTTTGAGTTTAGTTCTAACCCCAACTTATTAAAGCGGTTCAAATTTGGGTGTCAATTAAGTGACGTGTCCATATTAATATTCAGGTTCATGTATTTAAATTATGGTCTAACAAACCTTTGTGGTGTTACTGATTACCCTTGTAGCCCCCTATTATCACACCTTATTCAAAGCTTTGATGTTTTCTCTATTTTGGATTGTAAGTATTGAAATAATAATTCTTTTGTTGCCTGATATAACTTCCAACAAAGTTTACCAATTCAGAATTGTTGACACTTCCTTAATAAATCTTTGAAGTCCATTATAAAATATTTAAATTTGAACTCACGTGGGAATTCTATGGTATAGACACTTTTTCAATAAATCTTTGAATTTCTATAGCAATTCATTGTCGAAGGTATAGAAAAGAAGTAAGTATCATTACGAAAATTAACAATTTTAGACGATATAAAGTATTTAAGCAAAAATATTCTCATTAATTTATCACAAGTGATAATAGAATTAGGTGTACGTGAATTCAACTATAATTTTGTATTTTCGGTTAAAGAATATAAAAATAATCGAAGCTGGATAGTTTCCTCTAACACTTGATTCATTTTAAATGAATCAGAAATATCGATAAAATTGGATAGGTGAGTGTGAGGATTTTCATGCATGAGTCATTTGAATTGTCCCACTATTTGCAGTATTTGGAATATCACCAGTTTCAACTCAAAGTTATTCGCTTCAATCGATAGTCTAAGAATGTTTGAATATAATCCGTCTAAAACAAGAAGAGCAAACTATTCCAGAGCTTTTGTGTTATCATCATTGGTTGCCGGTGGAGGATTATTATTCCTTTACTCTGCCACCATTGCTCTTCTAACTTTAGCTTCTTGGTATAGTCGTCAACAAGTTTTCTCGATCTCTGGATTATTCGGCTCTAGATCCTAGTTACTTTCTCCTTGCATGCACTAAGTGGTATCTGATTAAATAGTTATAATACAAAAATTAAAGCTTAGAAAGAGATGAAAACAATTTAAGCAACAATCAAACTAATTTCAATAAAATTAAACTTGATGTTAATAATTGATTTGAAGAGGGCAAAAGCCTGTGATATTGTTTGCGTAGCTAGGGAATTAAGGGTTGAGAAGATTTTTAAAGATGCAGGAAAAATCGTCCATTGGTTGCCAAGAGGCAAATATTTGGATAGGACAAATGGACCAACAACAGATGGAAACTCTTCATTTTCTGTTAAGTACCCATTAGACATTTCTTTGGTGGCTTATAAGGTAAGGGTTAGTCAGAAGTTCCGGTTTGAAGTGTGGACCTATTCATATTGTTAATTGTCTTACTTTTCAGCATTTAGTTAGCTGCACTTAATGTGTTCTTTAATATGTGTTCAAAGGAGGCAGCATCCCTTATTTTTATGATCTCTATGTAAATTGTCACTAATGCTAGCTTAGTTATCTGAACTGTTCTGAGATTGGAGATCTATTAAACAATGAAGAACTTATTTTTGCAGTAATTGCTCGCACAATATCTTTTTCCCAACCTCCTCTCCACATTTGAAACATAATAATAATGGGCTAATAATTCCAAAATTGAAACGTTAATCTTTACCCCAGAAAGCCACCTACATGTAGCACCTTTAAGCCAAACTTTGTTGAAATGTTTTCTTTATTATTAATTTTTTTCAACCAAAAGCAAGCGATTTAAGAATCTTAAATGGTACATATGCGACATATGAATTGCAATAGTGTTGCGAGAGATAATTACATAAGTTATCAGCCAATTCCTGCTTATAACCAATAGTTCCTTTGCACAGCAGGCTCTGCCTCAATTACTTTTCACATCTTTAACATTGCAAGGCCAAATACTAGGCAAGTACCAAAATGCAGGCAAAGTTGTAAGCGGTGCCTAATTTTCTTATCGAGTCTACGCAGCCTCAAGCCTCAGAGTGTACTAGGTAGTGTCTGTAAGCTAGCAGAAACGGCAACACGTACACAGATAAAGCTTTTCAAACACTCAAAATCACTCGCATGATTTACACGACAGTTAAAAATGAGACAAACCTAGATCATAAATAGTATGTTATTCATTCATATGAGATTAGATTAATTTGATAAAAAACGAACAGTCACTCGAATACAAGCAGTGGTGTCGAAAATCACTAACATGAAATACTAGAAAAAAAACGTAACAAACAGCAGTGGCCTTTTTTTTCTCAGTGGCCCTTTTGGAACCTGTACATTGTTTCAAAAGAATTGGAACCCATAGATAGGTGAACGTGTTATATATTTTTTTAAATGTCCCCAAAGAGATGCAGTGATGATAATAAACCTGTTGGTGCACGTTGCCTCCTACAGTTTTTTCAAAACATTAGTAGATTACTTTTCATCACCAGCCAGCATGTAAGGTACAGAATTCAAGAAACTTCCCCAGTTGGCAATTCCCTGGAGATGTGTTAAATACTGATCTCACTTATCTCACAAGGCCCCCATCATATTGTTGGCATCTGACAGCTCCACTTCCTGTGTGAATGAATGGACGATAGTCTATGAAAGTACCATCACAGGAGGACCCCGAATTGAAGCATGTAATTCCAGTGTACTTGAATGCCTTCTGTTTGCTTTTATCTCCCAAAACTATCTGCAATAGTTTATTATTTTAGTTAACTGTAGAAACATAGACAACCGAAAAGTAGACAGCTTAAAAACCAGTAACTTAAAATAGAATAATGAGTAGGAAATGCACACTTATAGAAAGAAAAAAGCACTCACCGTATGTGTGGTTGGATACAGCCTCAAGCAGTGATCATAATTCCATATAATAGGCTGTACAGTTAGAGGAAGTGGACAGAGATGGCTTTGGTGGGTAATAGTAGCAACAAGCTGCCAAGTATTTGCATTAATATTTATACGATTCTTCACCAAAATTGTACGATAAGATACAGAATGATAAGCTTACATGCTCAAATGGATGCTCAGTTTCTTCCTCTGAAGGTGGTATCAAACAGGAACGCCGCATTCTATAAAGTAAATCTCGTCGGAAAAATACAATTTCTTGAACTTTATTCTGTATGATCAACAAGAGAATGTATCATTTAGCATTTAATGTCATCAATTAGAACAAGTGACATCGCGGCAAGCAAGCTCTTATCGATTAATACTAAAAAATTACAATATCAAGCAATGAAATCCACTATCCCATATTTCCCAAAACTAGAGTTCTGCACTAGCAGAAGGAAACATATATCAGGCTTTCCATATACACAAGTAACAAACCTGCATGGATTGCTAGAGAAAATTGCATTCGGTATGAACTTCTGAAGCTCTTCCGTCAAATATTTTGGCAATGCAGATCTAGGAAGAACTGTTGTTGGGCCTGAAGTGCAAGAACACTTGTCAAGACCAAATACGAAACCAGTCTAATACAATCACTGTAGTTTTACAACCTTCATTTAATTGCACAAATGCAAAAAACTAGCTCACTCTACTATTCTTCCAATAATTTGGCGAACAGTACCAAAACCAGAAGGATATTGAAAGCTTACACTTAGAAAACACATGACATTGTTTCAACACCATTACATCAACCACGCTACCATCATTTCTAAAAGCAAAAACACGTATAAAAGCATAAGATGATAGATGAGGCACCAAAATACAACCATAAACGGTTCTTAAGACCACCCGTTAAAAAACCACCACAACATGAAATTGTAACTAAAGGATACAAAAACTGGGCACATAAAAAAGTGAAAAAGAAACAAGCTTGTTCTTATAGTACTCAAAGCAGAAAAATCGAAGAAAAAAGAACAGAGATTACTGAAGGATCAGTAGCAGTACCAGCAACATCAGGACCTGGAAGAAACAAAAACCGGCTCTTTTCTCTTAATTTTGGACAGTCAGCAATTATTTCCCCTACCTTACCAAACTGTGATCTACAAGCCAAAGAATATCAAACATCATACTTCTTCTTCTTATAATATTAAAAATGCCCACGTAGCAAAATGATATTGCACTGACCTTAGACTTGAGTATGAAGAAAATGAGAGGTTGCATGGCCGGGAGTAGAAGTTTCCCATCATAACAAACAAGGATGGAACAACATCTTGGTTGTCATAAACACCCAAGATATAGGCCAACTTTTCCATAGTCTTCGCTACATGGAAAAGAAATTTAGAGATATAGAGGAGAAAAATAATTAAGCTTATGAGTTGTCACTAGTGATATACCTTATCACAATCCAACCAAACATCAGATAGGATGACAAACATGTCATCCTCCGCATGTTTTTCTAAATCTGCAAGCTTGACCTATTAAAAAAAGACAGATGAAACGAGGTGTAACTGCATGCATTTAAATAATGTCATTAACTAGCCAAAACCTATATCTTTATCGCCCAACAAACATACAATTTCATCTTTTGAAAAGGTTCCACATCCAAAGAAATCAAGCCCCGCCAGTACGGAGCAGAAAGTCCTCTGTCCTCTGAAGGAGGAAATCCACACGCATGAATCTGTTTCACAGGAAAAAAATATAGTTCATGGTATCATTGGATCAAACAAGGATTCAGAACTTATAGCAGGGACTTGAAATATTGCAGGTAAAGATGACCTCAAAAACAGCATTGACAAGTAGCTCGCCTTCTGCAACAATAATTGTGTTTTCAACAAAAAATCCTGAAGTTATCTTGTGCAAAAAGGTTACAGGAAACAGGTGCATAAAATACTATGGAAGGGTAGGGAAATAAAGACAAAGAAAACAACATAATTTATTTCTTTAATGGTTCGGCAAAAAATGAACTTTACAAACAAAAGGATATTGCATTTGATAAGTTAATGCGGACAGTAGCTGTAAGCTCTTCCAAAAAGAAACGACCATCCTCCAACTGAGATATAATTCCCATTATCCACTTTTTTCCAGCAGATCCAATCAGAGAATGGATGGGGGTTATCTACAACAAATATACACTTATTAGTGTAAAAGTAATAGCCATTTGCCCCATAAAACTTCTTTAAAATAATACGAATATACATGAAAACTGTAATAGCATAAGAATTAGGACATACCTCACAGCTTCCTGAATATGTAATTTCAACATCAAATGCAGGTTTTGAAAAAAGCTTATCCCTAGAAAGCCTCTGCTGTAGCAGTTGAAATCTGTCCCTGTAAAGGGCTGCTTTAGCAGCAGAGTCCCCATGAATTGGCAGCTTACCACTATGTCTAGAATAAGAATATATTTGTGAAGATGAATCGGTATTAATGTTATAATATACATTACCCAGTTTACACGAGATTATAGTATCCAATATTTGGCAGAAGTAGGTGCATTGTAATTTAAGAAAGGGGCCGATAAATTTGTTTAATAACTCATCTTATATGAGCACTCTGAGTTAAAAATTTCTCATTCCGCAAATCAATCATTCTGATACTGTCATTTTCCAAGATTATAAAAAAGATGCTCCCTGACATCCTTAGCTTTCAGCATAACAACGATGTCCTGTCATTCAATTGTTTGCCTTTATGAAGAGCAAATTCGTCATAAGCACGTCACAAGCAATGCCTCTTATACAAAATAAAGTCCACGTAATTAAATTAAAATTTATGAAATTCTGATACAGCCTTAATTCAAAGCCTAATTTTTCACATATGGTACAACAACAAAAAAATCCCTTCAACGTCCAAATGACGGGGCGGATGGAGTCGATTGAAAACTAAAACATTCGATGTAATAGACGGATATACAATCTTAGATTTAACCCAAAACTTAGCCGAAATTCTAAAAATTTTAGGAAAGCCATACTCTTGATGGGATCATAGCATAACTTCGGCACTTATGCGTAACGCATCTTTCTTAAATTATTAGGAAAGATAGAGTCGATTGAAGACTAAAACATTCCATGTAATTGACAGATATCCAATCTTAGATTAACCCAAAACGTAAGCGGAAATTCTAAAAATTTTAAGAAGGCCATACTCGTAAACGACTTTCTTGATGGGATCATAGCACAACTTCGGCATCAAGAAGGCATCCACAATGCGTAACGCAGATCAGTTCCCTGCCCCCAAATCCGTAACATCATCGACCGACTCGTCCGCCTCCAAAAGCGAATTGACAACCCGGCAAACGTCTTCTTGACTCAAGATGGTCGATTTCACTGCAAAACACCAACCAAGAACCAATTCGCGCCGCTCCAACGACACAAAACGAAACTGCAGACCACCCAAAAGAAAAATCCAATAAAAAAAGGAGAAAAGGTTACGAGATTTGTTGAACTCGTCGAGGCGAAGGTCGAGGGCCTCGTCCTCGGCTCCTTCTAAGCGAGAGGCGAAGGAGAGGGCTTCGTCGACGGCGCCGGGCTTGAAAGTCAACCCTCTGACCTTGAGCTTCCGCAGCAGCTTCTTCTTCACCGTCGCACTCATCGCCGCCGCCGCCGCCGCCGATCCAAGCAAAAATAGCGGGAAATTTTGGCGACGTGATGCGCGGGAAAAAGTTTATATAGCCTTCATTTTTTTGGCGCCAATTACGAATCAAAACCTAATCGTTGTGATTGTGTGTGACTAATGACATTTTTATAATAGAATAATAAAATCGCCACTTGCCTAATCAAATAATTAACTTTTTTCCCAACAAAAAAGAGAGTAAATGAGATAGTTTCGAAGTTCATTATTGAATGTACAGCGTGAAAGTCTTAAATTTATGATAAAAAAATAAATTTCATGAAAAATATTGCACAAATAGTTAATTTATTATGATCATAAAAACACAAAAAATATTTTTAATATACTTAATAAAAATGAGTTTTTAATATTATACCTACTAATATAAAAATAATTAAAATTTAAAACATGAATTTTTTCGAGTGCAAGAAGAACACAAAAAAACATCTACTAAATACTAGATGTGAGTCTTAACAAATTGTTTTTGATCGGTTAGGAGTTAGGACCACTGATTTTTGTTCCTAGAAAAGTTAGTGAGCAGCAGGGATATATTTGTCCAACCAATACCACCTCTATTTCTAAAATTAAACTTAAATATTATCATATTTTTTTTACTTAATTGCTGAAAAATTAGGCCAATGATTTTTTAATGCAGAAATTGATAATTATAATTATTTTTTTGTGATTATAAAAACTACGATTAGGCCTTACATATAACATAAATTATTAAGACTAATTATATCCTCCCTACCTACAAAACATTGCTAGCCAACGAATTATTTGTTCCATTTTTACATTTGATATACTTGACGGTTTAGGCCTTAAAACTTAACTAATTCTGAAATGCTCCCTGCTTTTTCTTTATTGTCGTCCTTGTGTGTCGTATAATATTCAACACTAGGAGTAAGGAGGTCAGCCGGTGGTTCGCCGGAGATCGGAAGTTCCGATCTTTTTGGCGTATTCATGTTCTCCACCGTCGCCTGCGCCGCTTCCGTCGCCGGCGGCGTTCACGTTCTCGAGGCCGGCTTCAGCCGGCGGGCGGCGGAGCTGTCCGACAAGTCGGCGGGGTTCACTTCGCCGCACCCGAACTTCGGCTGTGTCATTGCCCGCGGGGAGAAGGTGGTCGGAGAGGGGTTCTTGTATGCGCAGGGTACTAAGTGCGCAGAGTTGTTAGCCGTCGAGGCCGCCGGCGGCTTGGCGGCCGGCGCGACCGCGTTTCTTAACTTGGAACCTGGGGACTGCCACGGTGACCAAACTGCTGTCTCCGCACTCGTCAAGGTTCGTCATAGTTCAAAAGTTTGGTTCTTTTCGTCATATTTAGTGGAGGATTGCAAGATAATAATTGAATCATGATTAGAGTTGTGTGTTCACGAAATGAAGTATATTTCTTTCATGGGATTAGAGCAACCGCTTTGCACTTTGCGGATAAATCTTTGCCTCTTTGGGGCGGTAGCACCACTCATGTTTTGTTTATTAGGCAGGAATTTCAAGAGTTGTGGTGGGGTTGAGACATCCTTTGCAGCATCTTCGAGGCAATGCTATACGTGCATTAAGAAGTGAGAATTTGCAAGTTGATGTCCTTGGTGAAGAAATTCAAAGTGAACTAATTGAGGTAAGAGAAGTTGGGAGCACTGTCTGGCTTGTTTGTTGTTAGAAATGTGTCCCTCTTATTCAGAACTTTTAGTGATTGATAAACACAATTCTAGGATGCTAGGAAGGCCTGCCTTTTAGTAAATGCACCGTTGTTGTATAGAGCTGCTTCCCAAGTCCCCTTCTCTGTTCTTAAATACGCTATGACGCTTGATGGTAAGATATCAGTTCTTTTTTTCTTAATCGCTCTGCTAAAATGATCACTTGAAGCCTGTCCGGCTTTTTTGCTTTAATTTATCTGATTTAAACGTTTTTTTTCTCAAATATAGATGCCAACTACTTGAGTCTGCAATTAAATTACATATTTCTTTGTTGCGCCATGTGTCACATGCTACCTGTATAGTATAGGAAAGATAGCAGCTAGCAGCGGCCATGCTTCATGGATAAGCAGTAAGCTCTCCAGGCAACGTGTATTTGAAGTGCGTGGAAGAAGTGATGCCATTATTGTTGGAGGAAACACTGTGCGTCGTGATGGTATAGTTTGCCCACTTTACTATTTGGAGGTCCAAATGATTTATGACTTAAGATTTTGATAGTTGGTTCTCTATTCTTCCTTTCAGATCCACGGCTGACAGCAAGACATGGAGGTGGCCATTCACCTGTCCGCATTGTCATGTCACAATCTCTTAATCTCCCTGAAGTAGCGAATCTTTGGGATAACTCTGAAGCACGAACCATTGTTGCAACGCAGCGAGGTGCAAGGAGAAGTTTTCAAAAGCTTCTTGCATCAAAGGGTGTTGAAGTTGTAGAGTTTGACATGTTGACACCTAGAGATGTCATGGAATATTGCCATGATTGTGGTTACCTTTCTATCTTATGGGAATGTGGAGGAGAGCTAGCTGCTCCTGCTCTTAGGTCTCGTGTCATCCACAAGGTTATCCTGCATGGTCCTCTTTTAGTTAAGCAAGGAAAAAGAAGCAATAGCATAGCATAATAAATAATTAAATCCTATTTTTGTTTACCTGGTTGTGATGCTTAGTAAACGAACATTGATGATGATTATGATGATCATGGTAATGATATCATCTCATGCGTTGTCTAAATGAAGCAAATAATCTTAAATTATTCTAAATTGTTGTTGATGTAATGCAAATAAAATTCTAGATGTTTGTCCATGCGTTTTGGAAACTCTTATTTTAGTTTTGGGCCTCACAGAGTAACAGTTTGAATTAGTGCCGGTGAAATTTCCTTCCAGGATTCTATATAATTCTCTTATTGAGCCTATACTGGACCACAGGACGCTCTTTCAAACTTCTGTTGTTTGAGCTTTGTTGTTGAGTATGTAGAACATGTTTCTTATTTATGGTCGTGTTCATTTTTTTCCTTGGTACATGAAGATTCTGGAGTTCCATGCAATTAACATGATTAAATGACTCCATGGAGATATTTTTGCCGTAATATATTTTGATGTGACCTCATATTTTTCATTTTTATTTTTTACGTTTGTACTATGAGTAAATTCTTGTAGAAGTGTCGTCAGCATTCTGATTTTGCTGGTTACTCTAGGTCTTGGCATTTATTGCCCCTAAGATTATTGGTGGTGTGAAGGCTCCTACTCCTGTAGGTGAATTGGGCAATTGTGAAATGACACAAGCACTGCAACTGACAGATTATTCGTATGAGCAGGCGAGTTGCCCTTACTACTTCTCAACTTAATTTAATCTTTAACATGTCATTTATTTCTTATTATTTCTTTGGATTGTATAATAGCTGATAAAATTTTCTGTTTGACTATTTGCAAATGTCAAATCTACATGTGATTGTTGTATAAAATGATATTGACTTTTGGTTGATTGTTTCAGATTGGGCCAGATATGCTCGTTAGTGGATTTCTTCAGCCCATCCCAGACTTGTCACCTGTCATCCCATCTGTGAATGAAATTCCTTTGATTGATCCGACTGTTATGCCATATGAGGCACGTGTAATATTCTTTTACAAGACATGGGATCCATATGGAGCATTTTCTAACTTTTCTCCGCATCCACTATGTATGCCTGATGAAAATGGAGAGTATGCGACATGGTTGAGCGTAGAACATTATTATCAGGTTATTGTTCTAATTATTACACATGTTCGTTGCAAGTTATCGCTGTGTTCTTAAGAATTTATGCTTTCCAGGCTCATAAATTTTTGGGTGTTGATGACCACTTGGCAAAAGAGACAGTTGAGTGCATCAAGTCAGCCAAGAGTCCAGAGGAAGCAGCAAGAACGGGCAGAATGGTGCAACAGAAACATCCTAATCTGGTTGGGTCTTATACTACTAGTTTAAATTAGATATTTCTGCCCACTAGTGTTCTCCTGCAGAATTTGAAAAACATTTCTCCTTTATTTTAAAATGAGTCCATAGAACACATAGAAGCAGGTGTGCAAATGCATCCATGCTCATAGTTAAGGTAGTTGATTTTGGTCTGAACATCTTCCCTTTACAGGTAAGGCCAGATTGGGATGCTGTTAAGGTGGATGTGATGTATAAGGCGATCAAATGCAAATTTTCAATCTACCCGCATCTTAATTCAATGCTACTCTCTACTGCGGGATCTGTTCTTGTAGAAGCTTCTCCTCATGACCTTTTCTGGGGTGGAGGCAGAGAGGGCGAAGGTTTAAATTATCTTGGTCGGCTTCTGATGCAACTCAGGACAGAGTTTCTTGGAGAAGTATCTGTCTGATGGGGATCTAGCTGATTAAATCTTGTTGATCCTCTTCATGTTAAGAATATGCTATGTAATCGATGGAATGATCATTCAAAATGTATTGATAGATGAGTAGGGATTTGCTATTTCTTAGCTGGGATAAGAGCCTTATATTATCTACTGCGGAAAAATTGGTATTTGGTGGTTGTCTTGGTCTGTGTTAAGCATGAACTCTTCAGACTACTGTCTTTTTTTCTTAAAAAAGCTCTGCAGGCTACAGTTGATCTGAGGAAAAGTTGGCTTCAGCAAATACTATTTGATACTCGCGCCAAAGAGGGCATGTTAAATTCAGGCACACGGCCAATAGCCACCGGCACCACTTTCAACAATTTACAGGGTTTTTGTTCCGTTGGGAAAAGATGTCTGTGTTGAAAAAAAACATTTGCGAGGTTTGAGGAAAAGTTGAATGTTGTTTAGATGGTAATAATTTGTCACGTAACATCAATGTCCAAATAAATGCTTGTAATTGTAGACAGAAGTTTCTTTTATGTAGGGGACAAACTGTCGGATTTTCTCCTCTTAAGAGGCCAAGACAGGCTTTAGCTTTAAAAAGAAAAGCAGGTGTTTACTAGACGAGAAGCATCTTCCACTTTTTCTTTGTTCGTTAAAATTTAAATCATCTCAAATTCATAGTCGCTCCATCAGTTGGATCTTGATGGTTCGTTAGCTCAAAATTACTCTACATTTAGGTCTAAACGATGCAATGCGATGTTTATTCGTACCATGATAGTTCAGGTTTGACAAAAATGAAACGCGGAAGGAAGCAAGCATTTATCTCTAAGAAATCCTCCAAAGAGGTTTTTGGTTTTCTATGCGAAAGGCTCTCAATCATTTAAAAAAAAATTAAAACAGTAAGGATCTCAATCATTATTACCTCTTTAGATGTTTACTCTATAAGAGAGAAATTTAGAAAATTAATGGGCAACAATGTAGGTTCGATCTTGTTTATATATTGGAAAAAAGGAAAACAATAAATACGTTCGGGGAACAAAATTCGGACTAATCGGTCGGATTTTGTTTACCCGTACCCGTTTGTTATTTGATCGACCTCCGCTGGCAATTTGCGGAAGTCGAGTTTTTGAAGATGATGAATCTCGGCGGCGGTCGCTAGTTGTCGGAAAGGAGGGATCTTGATTGATTAGGCCTTTTTGTTGTTGGATGCTTTTGTCGTGTATCCATGTGTTTTTTAGAAACTTTTTTTTATTAAAGCAGGATAGCTTCTTTGGGCTGGAATTCGGTGTTGAAATAGAAAGAACTGGTGTTTGTGATACGTAACAAGTTCAAGACTAGAGGTCTTAATTTTGTTTTCGTTTCTTTTTTCTAATGTTGGATCTTGTCAGCTTATACCCACTGTCAAGCTACTCTTTTGGAACGAAAGAACCGAAAATGGAGAAGGATACTTCAGTTGCTGATCGTCTAGCTCGAATGAAATTCAAGTAAGTCACCCCTAGTGCTGCAAAAGACGAACAAGTTCTTGTTTAGAAGTACGGATTAGGCGTCATTTTTCAGTGTGTTAATTGGGAATGTCAGCCTCAAGATTTGATCTTTATATTGTGTGTTACTGGGCACAATTTCCATTAGATTGTATCCGGCCCCTGTCAATTTTGGCGTGGATTCTTTGAAGTTCAAAATAGCAATAAATCAGTTTCCTGCAGGATAATAGCTTTTTTATCTATAAATTTATAATAGTTTTTTTATTCTTTTAATGCTTGCTTTCAAAATGTACTATGTGGGAAGCATGGAGGTGATGACCTCAGGCAAGTTCTCCACAATAAAATCGCTTAAATCTCAAACTCTAGTTTTTATTCTGAGCCCTAACCTTATCAAGGTTTTTCTAAAATATAATGCCAGCATTAATAATAAGGTGATCACAAGGTGAAAACTGCAAAGGCTGTTTTGGTCAGTTTGGTCATCAATAAACTGGACAATTAAGTTGTATGTCAAATTCAAAGGCTTTATGGTTTCAATAGCGATCCTTGTGATAGGTTTTAGTCTGCTAACAAAATGACCTTTTGCTTTTCGTTCTCTGCGGTCATTTTACTGTATCCATCATGTATCCTTACTGTCCTCCTCATATAACAAAACCAAAGGTTAACTACTCTGTTTTCTCATTCGTGCCTTTATTTTACTTCAAACTAGCGCCTAGGCTATGTCAGCTACAGAATACGCAATGTCATCCACATAATACGTGGCAGAAAATTAAAATGTTTTCTTTTATTTAGGAATGCAAGAAACTTTTCCTAGTCCACCTCTCTGAACGCGAATACTTTGCTGTGCCTAAAAACCTTAAAAGCTTCTCGCGGTTCCTCTTTTTGAGCTGTATGATAACGTGCAGGTGAAATAATCTGATCTTGCCATCTTCCACTTGATTTTTTTAAAAAATTCCGGTGAGGTCAATCTTTTAAATGTTTTGCTTGATGCAGAGTTATGGACCGGTTATCCCTACTATCCCTCAACAGCTGTCCAGATTTCAGTTTAACATGATCAACACTTGAGCTGAATGCTTATCTGAACTATTGTGTCAAAATAGCCTTTAAGTTTCATGCAGTTCGTTATACTGGCATTTGGAGTTTTGGGAAGCATCTAACTTTCTTCCCTGGTTAATGAGAAGGTTGGCGTGATACCATAAATGTATGTCTGCATTTTGAATCTCTTTGACCAGATAACTATTATGGAGATATTCTTTTCTCAGCTCTGTAGATGAATTGTCTATATCTTTCTATGCGATTGGGATCCATCTTAATGGATGTCGTCATTTTTAGGATTTTCGACCTTGGCTAGCGGATAGAGTGTTGAGATATTCCCTCCCATGAGAAAACGTTCAGTCACATTAAAAGTCGTGAAGACCTGAAAATAAATCAAGAGGTATGACGAATTCGATGAGAGTTTGTGGAATACGTGAAGAGACTCATTAGTGAGGATTTCAATGCTCAAGAAGTAGTGTTTGGAGTTGGCTCTTCACTTCAAGTGGTATTCATTTCTCTAGTCTATAAATATGTGATTAGAGGTATGTGTTAGGTGTGCTTTCCCTTTGGGGAAGTTCTATGGAGTGTTCTCCTTTAGGGAGACTTGAGGGATTACAGGGTCTCAGACAGGGTCACTATTGGTAGTGTATGTGGGAGACTATTGTAGTGTATGTGGAGAAGAAAGTGAAATTGTTTGTTGTGAGGTGAAGATATGACTTCGGGTTCTTCGACAAGATCAACAGTGCTCTTTCTTTCTCTACCTTTGTCTATGGATTGTAAATTGGGAGTAGTGTTACTTTTTTGGGTAGAGTTTTCCATATTTGAGTAAAGTTTTTACTTTTATTAGGGTGATGTTTTTCACACTTTGATAGAATTTTCTACATGTATTGGATGGAGTTTTTCCACATATAACGGAGAGTGGTTTCACTAATAAGGGAGAGTTTGGAGAAGTTTTTCATCATCTCAAGTTGAAGTGGGGTCGTAATCCAAGGTGTGAGATTAATCCATTTTTTATTTGAGGTGTATGATATTTTCTCAATTTCTCAAAATTGCATCTTTCAGATCTTGTTATCGATCTGATTTAGGTTATGAGAGTTTTCTCAAATTTTATTTAAAACAAATATTTTGTTTACGTATAAATAAATGCTTAACGTAAATAAATTGAGTGAGAAATTTTAAGTATGTAGTGAAAGAGAAGGGATGTGTTTTTTTGCTTATCCTACAAAAATTTAAAATTATGTAAATTAGATCTATTTAAAACAAATTATTAAAATTTTTATTTTAGTAAAATATAATTTTTTCTATATATTTTTTAGTTCCATTTTTTAAATTTTATGGTTTATATTAATTTATGCGATGTCCGTATTTGCAGACAAAATTGCGAACGGACATGGCAGGCAAAAAAAGTGCTTAAAGATGGAAACGGTGTACGCAAAAAATTTTCTAACACGGACACGGACGGTACCTGGCATCTACGATAATTTAACAGACACTGATGTGGATGGACACGGAAAGGGCCCACCACTAAATGTACGCATGTTCTGTTCAAGTGTTTACGTGGGATGTCACGTTTTTCCTTTCTTAATAAAAATAAACGATGCGGCTCTAGATAGAAGCCTGGTATTGGTTGCTTGGCTACTATAATTTTATGATTAGACATTTAATATTTGTTGCTTCAATTTTGATCGCGGGAGCTGCCTCCGTGGGTCTAATATCTGAAGATAATCCGAACTCGAATATTTATATCTACTTATCTCATGTTCTCATTAACGAGGGTTACAATTGTTTTAACAGATTTGGTCTGCTCACAATGAAAATGACCAAATTAGATCTGATAAAATTTATGTCACATCCCATCTGATCCTTTTGTCCTTCAACCAACTAGAATGCATATAAGACGAAAACAAAAAAATTATTTTAAGAAACTATGTTTTTTTATTAATGAAATACTCTTTTAGCTTCTTTCTTCATTCTTGTGATACCAAAATGAATTTGAGGACATGGATTATGTTAATATATATATATATATATATATTATTAGATTTTTTTATATAATTATGCTAATTTATGACGTTATTAACTTGTGAGTGATCTGGGTTGAATATTCAAATTTTTCAAAGGGGCTACATCTCATACACACACTGATCAAAGATTTGCCAATATGCAAACAATATTTGAAGATGGGAATCGTATATTAAGTATTTATTAAATATATGTAATAAAATTAATTAAAAATAAAAATTAACATGAAGAATAAAAAAGTTACTATTTTTTTTGTTATTAAGATTACTTGGAAGAGTTTTTATTAGAAATATTAATGATGAATAATTTATGTCAGGAACAGAGATCAATGAAAACTAAAACGTAATTTTCGGTTAATGTTTATAAAAAATATAGTTTCTAGGTAAATTTAATGTTAATTTGGGTCTAAAATCAACATAAAAAAACCCCAACCAAGTAATGGAAAATAAAAATAGATAGATAAAATGTAAGGAGCATCTTATTAGTTTCACTTTACTCGAGGGATCTTTAACAACTGTCTGTTTGAATTACCTCGTATAGTTTATATGAACTGCATATTTTATTTTGACCAATTTAGTAAGTCCTGTAATTCAAAAATTATATAAATACATAAAATAAATAATAATAAGGTTAAGTATAAAATTTTAATATAATCTAATGTCTCTAACACTTTATCTTAATTATGAAAATAATTATAATAAAATTTAATTATAAATATCTATTAATTTATACATCTTTTAAAAATTCAAAACTAAATTATAATTATATAAAGAAAAAGATAAAATTTTATTAACCACTTACTTGTAAATCATATTTTTAATATATATATATATATATACACACACATGCATATAAAAAACCCTAAGTTCTGTTGCCGCCATCTTCAAAATCGCCATCATCCCTCCATGCTGTCCGGTCTCTCGTTGTTGTCCTGTCCACCCCCTCCGTCCCCAACCCTTCGTTATCCCGCCCCAAGTGGCATTGTAGCCACCATTGAGTTGTTGCCATCTCGATGGGTCGCCCTCGTTATCCGCACCATCCTGTCCCTTGACGCCTTGGTGGGTCGCCAACATCATCCGGCTTCGTCCCATCCCCGGCCCCTTGAAGGGTCGCCACCGTCATCAAGTGCTGTCCCGTCCCCGGCGTTGTCCCATTTCCTGATGCCATCCCGTCTGCCAACACCTTGGTGGGTCGCCGCCATCATCCGGTGTTGTCTCGTTCCTCGGCGCCACGGTGGGTTGCCACTATCATCCGGCGCCATCCCGTCCCCCAGAATAACAAAATTGTCAGGAGATTGAGAAAGTTATATGTTTCATTGTGGCCATGAAGCTTGATATGTAGTAGTGCCGAAATGATCTAGGGATCTGACTTTTAACTTATAATGTAGATGTCATTTTTTTGGAGGAGGATAAATAGTTCATTGCGTTAGCAGGTTTCCTATGGTGGACATCTATTTTACTATTTTTTCCTTGCTGATAGGAAGATTTATTGACATGGGGTAAGGTCACTGTCTTGCAAATCCCTCAATGGCACTAAATTTGCAATTAACGTCAACTATTAATTATAATGTCCCTAATAAAAACCCACCCGACATTGTTACTCCATGACAAAACAATCCAGCGAACAAAAGTCTAACTAGTTGATGGGGATAGCATCCCCCGAGCCTTGACAAATTCTAGTGATTGGGATAGCTTGGAAAACCCAACATTCGTGTTAGTTTTATAAGCTTGTTGTTTTGCCTGGTTTGGATTGGTCTTAAGTCAGTTCGAACCAGATCAATTTTCAGATCATAAGTATAAGGCTTAGATGAGCGTATAAACATATTATGGAGGCTAAATACACCTCATATATAGATAATAATTTCAGTTATGCTACAGTAGAGCATGAATTATTATCATGCTACAACAGAGCATGAGTTATCATTATGCATTTAAAGTATATGAATTTTTGTTTGTGTTAGTCGAGGATTTTAAAGCTAGATCTAGGTCGTTGCTGCATTTAGTATTTGTTTAGGTTTTTTTAAGGTCCATCATTTACATGCATCATAGGGATTTTGGACTACCAAATTACCCTTATAGGCTTAGTTTGATATAAGTTTTAGATCTTTATTAGATTGAGTTTAGGGTTTTCAGGCATATTTAGCTTTCGTGCCTCAATTTCTGTCCATAGAGTCACTTTTAATGTTTGAGTCAATTTCGACTTTTGTCTATCTCAATTCAAGCTTCCCGACCATATATATATATATATATATATATATATATATATATATATATATATATATTGTAAATATTAGAGCCATTCACATCAGCTCTAGCTTTCTCATAGTTATATTTCATAGAGTTCTCCAATATTTTTAGAACATTTTCCACCATTAGCATTGCCGCCACTTTGGCTTGCCGCGGATGAGTCTTCGGCTCTCCTTCAGGTGCCAATGAGTCTCTGGCTCTATCTTCGACCACCAGACTGGTACAATTGTGATTGCCTTGCGGCGGGCTATCCACCTATACCCATCACCCTTGCCATAACTGGAGACATTATTGTTGATTTCCACCGGCACCGCCACCTTTTATGCCGTTTTTTGACACCGGTGAGCCTCCTCTAGCGAGGCTGACCACCCTGATGGCTTCCCCTCTCTGAGATCTTTCATTTGAGACCAGCCCCGACTTTTGTCATGGCCGTGATCATCGCCCGTGACTTCAAATATGCCAGTGTTTTCATCATTTTCTGACCATTTTGCGGGTAGTCACCGGTCGAACACCACTAACTATCACCCTAGATGGTTTCCCCTCATCAAGGCCAAACTTTTGAGACCACCATCAACCCCTGCCGTGGTAGTGATCTGCGCTAGTGACATCGCCATACCTGACGGTGATTTTACCCATTTCCTGGCCATTTTTAGGTCAACCAGAGGCCAGGCTCTATCTGCGACCACCTCAGTCACCACCGCCATGTCGTCCTCTATCAATCGCGATTGGTGATAGCCCCACCGCGTCACTGTCTGCGATTTTCAGCGACGGCACCACTAGCTTGTTTGGTGCCCGATTAACCATGTTCGTATTTGCCGCCCACTCGTGCCACCCAATTTCATTTACCCACCTGCCCATGACAGCGTCTGCATGCCCACGAACTGTTCACCCAGCCGTGTCCGCGTTTGTGACCGCATCCACCGAGTCCAACCCGGCCCTAACCCACTCTAGTTTAGCAGTTGACTCAACTGAGTTGACTCGGTATGACTTGCCCAAGTTGACCTTTTTAAGTTGTTTTCATCTATTTTTTGATCATTTTCGATAATTCATGACTCTTGACATTAGTTTAGATACTTATTCACATATTACTTATTCATTTATTATTCGTTATTGATTTATTTCTTCTTATTTATGTGTTGATTGTGTATGATGCATGAATATATGATAATTCATTATTATTGATGATGTGTTTGCATATTAATATTATTCTTGATAATATTTATCTTATTTAAATTAATTAATTGATTCATTATTATTTTTTTGCCCGCTCACATTATTATTTATTTGTGTTTAGTCGTATATTTGTATATTTAATATTTAATATTCATTTCATTCATGATTAATTGTTATTAACTATTTATTCATTTAACTATATAATGAATTATTTATTTACTTGTTACTAACTCGTGTATATATTAATATTCACTTGCATTTACTTGTAAAATCATATAGTATTATTATTATTATTTCTTGATTGATGTATTATTTATTTATTTATCAAATTTCTTTTGGATAAGTGAGTTTATTTAATTAATTATTAATTAAATGTTTACTTAATTATTATTTGTTATTTATTCACCTATTTATTTTCACACGAGTTTAGTTGTTATTTATTATTATTTTTTGTTTACTTGTGCACTTACTATTTTATTTATTGTTCTTTTACTTATTTGTGTGTGCTTCGCTTTGTGTGTCGAGTCTTTAGTTATAGATCTGTTTAGCATTGGTTTTTGATTGAGTTAATGTTATTTTTTATGTGTAGCACACACCACGATCATACATTATATAGAGTTAGTTTTTTACTTAGCAGTGGGTTCCGATATAGGTTTCAGAGTCTAAGCTCGTTGGAGATGTGCCGATGCGCTTAGTGCTTAGACCATAGGTCCATTAGGACTTTTCTCAAATTTATCACTTTATTCTGTCACAAATTTAATTTCTAGCTCGTAGGATGTGTTAAGTGACCTATTTATCAGACCTCTCTTCACATAGGCCATCTCGACGTATTTTTTACTTTAGTGATTAATAACCCTCGAGGATGAGATCCCTCATGTTATTTTTGAACTTAAATCTACTTCACGCTGCCTTCAGGCCTACTTATATGATTCCCTTTCTAGCCATATATATAATTTTTATCAACTTTTCAGTGAGTCGAGAGTTGGTATATTTGACCTTGCGTATACAGTGAGCAGATGCAAATGTAGGTCACAACGGGTTCTAGATTGTGAAACATTTGATCCATTTTTGAGAGATCTTAACATCTCTACGTCTTGACCTTCCTCACACCCAGAGATGCGTGAAATAGACAGATATTATTAAATATAACGCATCTCTAAACTTGTGGTATTAAAGGGTACTGAATGTGACTTCTTAAGAGTGCTCGATCATTGTGCTCTTGGCCAGACATTATATGGAGGTTTGAAGAAGGCTTAGGTTATGAGTTTTTTTTTGAGAGTGAGATCAGTTATTGTCAAGAGTGGTATAATACTAGTACAATTTGGGGTGCTAATGAGAGTTTGTAGTTTGATAGCTCCTTAATAGATGCTCTTGAGTGTTCCCATGGAGATTATATACTATTTTTTCTTTCCTCATGGAAATTAATTTTCACTTGTCAGTTTGTACTAGTTATTTTTTAGACTAGTGACATTCGTTACTAAAGTTTTTTATATTATATATGTAGGTTTTGTGCTCCTATATTGTGTTGGTTTTAGTGGAAGGATAGATAGATGCTACACATACTTGTGCTCAGTGCGTCACTATTTTCTTGCATACTTTTATCAATACTTGATACATTTTTATGCATATTTAGTAATGTGTTTCATTCTCAAAACGCCAAGAAGGTTATTTCAATTAAATTATCATTCGAGTATTATAAATTAATTGATTTAAACATGATTCAACTTGATTGTAACAGTTATCATTCAGTTTTTAGGGGAATAGGAAATCATAGTACTACACAACATCCCACAAGCCTTGGAAAAATTTTCCTCAAATATTTTATTTGCATTAACTAGGATAAGCAAGTACGTGAAATATGCCTAAATCAAACACAAGTAGATACAACTTGTCAAGCTATCTGGTTTAACAACTTGCACTGAGAACACTCAAAACAACTCAATAGAGGATTACAATCCAATATTTGTTCTCATACATTCCTTCAAAAATACAAAAAATGGAAACAATGTTGAAAAACAACTGGCAATCACAAATTTGTTCAAATGCAATCCAACCATGTTTCTCTATCACATCATTGTGGAACTTCCTCTAATAAAAAAATGATTCATCAAACCACATACATGACAGCTACTCATTGTTTTCACATGTCACCTGTTCAACTCCAAATGAAACATATGTATAATATCGATACACACAACTTTAATTTATTATCGTTAGTGCAAGGTGAAAATAGACGTACCATGTTGACAAAGTGACATACACACAAATTTGTCTCCACTTACAAGCTTTGAATGCCATAAGGCTCATTCTGTTCCCCGGAATGAACGTCGTTAGGCTCATTCCTATTGCCCGAATTTCCTTCTTGAGATTCTTTTTCCTATAATGTCAAATATATAATTAAAATTGCACTCATAAGTCTAGAACATATACAAATCATTCAATGTTCTTATATATTATGTAAATGACAAATATTCGTGTAAAGACTAAGTTTTTGGCAAAATCCATATCTCTGTTCCTTAACTTGAGAAGTCACATTTATCTCTTACTTATCTTTGGGCGACCTTTGCTCTTCACTTTCGAAGGATCTTTAAGGACAACTTGAAGTATTTATTCTAATGGTGTTTTATTTATTTTCATTGTAGCACCGCACCTATCACACTTGGTTGAATAGGTTGTTGTTCAAGGCATCAAAAATAAATGATCAAGCTAATCAAGAACAGCTTTAAGTATTGACATAACAACACCCTAATGAACTCTAATTCCAAACCCCTTCATTTTGCCATATTTATTATAAAAAGAATATACTTCTTTAATTAAATTGAACTTTATTCCCAAGGCAGTAATGACTCTTAGAGCTAATCATGACACCCTTCATCTTTATTTAAGACTTTTGTATCCTCATTTATATTTTCAATAACTTTCTCACTATTATCCTCAATAATTTCTTCCATGAAGACCTCTGAACCAATTAATGAAGCTTCAAAATTAGACCTTCAAATCACTACAACTCTCTAATTTGATATGACAAGTAATAAACATAATATATGATAATAAGATTAGACCTCCATATACCAATACATTAAAAATTACACTCAAACATTAATCAACAATTAGCATACTAAAAAATTGATACACCAATCAACTAAAAGACCTCTAACACATAAATATAAAAAAACATAAATATTAGTTCACCAATATAATACAAAGATAAAAATCATAATATTAAATAAAGATTAACTAAAACTGCCAATCTTCTAAATAAACCCATCCACTAAAATTTAAGAATTTCTACCCAATACATTTCACTGCATTCACCACCCACTTGCTAAAATAAATTAAAGAATTGAGATAAATTGTAAGCATTAACAATAACCGTGCATCACACCTAAATAATATAAAAGAATTAAAGTGCATGTCAATCGATAATCATCATCTCAAAAACACATAATTTGGCAAAAATGCTATCGTTAAACAAATCTTAGAGAGTACAATCTAAAATTTTAGACAATTATCACATGATCCAACACATAACCAAACCAATTCACATTTTAACGCCAATAAGATCATCAAAGAAATCTTTTTTTAAAAAAAGCATTGTGTTAAGTGTTTAAAATATAGAATATTTCTCCATGTTTTTAATATGATTTTGTACTTCTCGGGTATAAATATTATTAATTAAGTAATATTTTATTTTATTTTTAGTTAATTAATATTTTATTATATATGCTTAATTTTGATGTTTTAATGTAGAAAAAGATGAATAAATTAAGCTTTGGAATTGATGGCTCTACACCAATGGCTATAAGTTATGGTGGTCAATGGAGTCGAACAGTTGAAAACTTGAAGGGACATTATAATTAATTAGATTACGTCGATTTGTGAACACTCTCTTCGAATTCTTGTATCTCCACTTCTATATAAAGAGGTGGTCATTTGTTGTTATCATATCTCATCTTTTGGTTTCAGAGTGTAGTGAAAGTAGTCTTTTAATTAATTTTTGTAATTTTTTTCTTTTCATAATAAAAATTAATTTTTTATATTATTTTTTATTTTTATTATAGAGTAATTTTGAAACTTAACATGATTTAATTGAATTGAATTCATTTCCAGTTCAATCGAATTGTTTAAATTGTGTTCTCCCCGGCAACGGCGCCAAAAACTTACACACTTGAAACCAAGTAATCTAATGATAAATTAGAGTATCGTTCCCACATAAAGATGAATTTTTTTAAATTAATTAAAGAAAATAAAATGAATAAAATGAAGAATAAAGCAAAAATAATTGACTTTAGAAATCTAAGTAATAATTTTAAATTAAAAAAGAGTTATAATAACAAAATAATGCATTAAGAATTACCTTACAATCGCATTAAGAATTACCTTACAAGCACAATGACAAACAACATACGGCTTCGACCACCACAACGATAAATAAGTCTTTTCGGCTTCCGAGCACAATGACAAACACATTCGGCTTCTGACCACAACGACAAACAAGTCTTTTCGGCTTCTAAACAAGTCTTTTCGGCTTCTAAACAAGTCTTTTCGGCTTCTGAAAGTCTTTTCGGCTTCTGAAAGTCTTTTCGGCTTCTAAACAAGTCTTTTCGGTTTCTGATTACAACGACAAACAAGTCGAAAGACTAGTATGATGAATTATTAATAAATAATCTAATTAATTTTTCTTGAAATCTAATTAAATAAATCTAATTAAAGACTAGTATGATGAATTATTAATAAATAATCTAATTAATTTTTCTTGAAATCTAATTAAATAAATCTAATTAAATCTATGATCTAGAAATAGGTGATCAATCTATTCTTAGTATTAAGAACATGACAATTTAAACAATTCGATTGAATAAAAGAATAAGAGCTTTAAATCAATGACAATTTAAACAATCCGATTGAATAAAAGAATAAGAGTTTTAAATCATGTTAAGTTTCATTCTTCTCTAGAACAAAATATAAGATTATTCTATAATAAAAATAGAAAACAATATAAAAAAGAAATTAATTTTTATTATGAAAAGAAAAAAATTATAAAAACTAATTAAAAGACTACTTTCACTACATTCTGAAACTAAGAGATATGATAACAATAAATGACCACCCCTATATAGAAGTGGAGATATAAGAATTCGAAGAGAGTGTTCATAAATCGACGTAATCTAATTAATTATAATATCCTTTCAAGTTTTCAACTGTTCGACTCCATTGAACACCATAACTTGTAGTCATTAGCCATTAGGTGGAGCCAAGTATCATGACCAATCAATTCCAAAGCTTAAATCTTTTTCTGCATTAAAACATCAAAATTAAGCATATATAATAAAATATTAATTAACTAAAAAATAAAGTAAAATATTACTTAATTAATAATATTTATACTCGGAAAGTACAAAATCATATTAAAAACATGGGGAAATATTATATATTTTAAACACTTAACACATTGAATAGTCATCGATTTCTCATTAGATTGACTCCCTACACAACACAAAAATAAAATAAAATCAAAACCCAAAAAAAAAATCCATCCCAACCTTAGCCTTAGCTTACACCTAGATTAAAGCTTCTTGCAAAAATTTGTCTCACGTGCTTCTCATATATATATCTATAAAGGGCGATTGAGTACATCCAAAGCTTGATGTGGGTCGTCTAATTAGAAGGACGGCATGGATTTATTCTTTTTTAAAAAAAAAATTAACTAGGCTCCTCCTCAACTCCGCTGTGTGGCCGCTCCCTGCTCCCCCTCGACTCGTCATCCTGCCATTGCTGCTACCCCGCCACGGACGCCCCCTCCTTCTGATCTCTCTCAACCTTGTTGTCCCGTCGCGGCGGCCACCCCTCCCTACTCCACCTTGTCCCTGCTGCTGTTAATCCTTCCTCTACCCTACTCCCCCTCCCCTACCGCAAACACCCCCCGTCCCCACTCCCCTCGACACCGCCACCCGCTCCAGACACCTGCTCCTTCCGCCTCCTCCTACCTCCCTGTCGTCTAATTACAAGGATGCTTGGCCCTCACGTGGCTCACTCTGTGCCCTTATGGGTGGTGCGTCCAGGTCTAGCCGCCACAGGCAGGACACCGTCCGCCAACCAGATCTGGCAGAGAGACAGCCATGTCTGGCCAACAACAGCCAAACCTGGTCAACGACGACAAGATTTGGTCGTGTCTAGAAAAAAAATTTATGTTGCGGCCTGGTCTAGCCGACGCCGTGGCGCGCAATGCCAAAGCCCGTCCCCCAATCTATCACCCCCAGATTTGCCGTCCCCTCGCCAATCTCGACGCAGCCTAGCTGCCCCTTATTTGCACACTCCTGCCCATTGCCATCCTTGACGCGGCCCACTATTGCCAGGCTCAGATGTGGCCAGTATGGCTGTGCGGTGGCCGCCATGTCTGGCTATTCTGTGGCTTTGGCCAGTGGGTAGCCAAATAAGGCCACCTGTAGTTGGATGTAGCTGCAATGATGGTGCAGGGGCTGCAAGGGGCACGTGGGATTTTATTTTATTTTTAATTAATAGAAACCATCATTCTAATGGAAGAGCCCAGGACTATCCCTATAATTGTAGGGCAGGGATGCCACTGTACCTAGCCGTGGAAAAACTTTACCCACTATATATATATATATATATATATATATAGAAAAAATTTATGGTGCGTTGTCTTTTTTGACAGAGCACCATGCGGCGCCAAATCTGGGCCACTGGATTGAAATCCAGTGGCCTAGATTTTATAGGCCACCCCAAACTCACCTGAGACCCGCCAGCCCACACACCCTCCCAACCGTTCGCCCGCCCGTCCTCCCACTCAACCACCCTCGCCCACCCCCCGCCGGTGGCCCCTTCGCCATTGCCCGCTCCCCGCCACGGCGCCCCATCTCGTCGCCCCCCTCCCGCCCCGCTGGTGCCCTCCCCTGCCAGTGCCTGCCGCCGGCCCCCACCCCTATTCCCCCATCGCCCCCGGCTGTGCCCTTCCAAACCCCTCCCCCCCAGCTGCAGGGGGGTGGGTTGGAAGGGCACAGCCGGGGCGATGGGGGAACGGGGTGGGGGGGTGCGGCGGCAGGCACTAGCGGGAGAGAGGGCGCAGGCGGGGAGGGAGGGAGGTGGCAGGATAGGGAGGGTGGCGGGCAGCAGCAGGTGGGGGTGGCGGCTAGGGGGCTACTGGCGCGGCTGCGGGGGGTTGGAAGGTGAGGGGGAATGGGGGAGGTGCGGTGGCAGGTAGGGGCCAAGGGAGGCGCCGGTCGGGCAGGGGTCGTCGTGACGGGCGAGGGAGCCGTGGTAGGGGTAAGGGATGGGCGAGCGGTCCGGTGAACTGCCATGGACAAGCAGGCGGGCAGGTCTGGGGCGGGTCTGATGGGTTTGGGACCGGGACCGGATTTGTGGCAATAAAATCTAGAAATCCACTGGCCAGATGGCCCAGATTTAACACCATGGGCTGCCAGTATATATATATAATCCGTCCGACAGGATGGCCGAAATCGGAAAGGGGTTAAGAAAGCTTTTCTTCGTCTTCACCTTCTTGTTGAATTGGATCGGACTGCTTGATCCGCGGTGTTTGAAGTTTGTCCCCGATTTAGGTGGGGCGATTTTCTGCTCTTGCCTGTTTTGTGTTGTATTTTTTTGCATCATGTTGAGCGGTTTCGTGATGTGGATTTGAGCTTTGTGGGCAGGTTGTTGAAGGTTGGTGGTTTGATGAATCAGAGAGAGGGACGGTATCCGCCGGGGATCGGCAGCGGGCGGGGGCATAATTCGAGCTTTGTGGGGAATAATCCCAATGTTCACCCCGATTATCACACAAGTAACCCTAATCCTTACCATCATCAAAACCAGCAGCGGCAGCAGTACGAGCAGCAGCGGAATGTGATGCAGAGTCAGAACCAGCAGCAGCAGCAGTGGCTGAGGAGGAACCAGATGGTGCCCAGTTCGGCCGCCTTGGCTGTGGCCGAAGTTGAGAAAACGGCTCAATGGGAACATGTAGATACGAGGTGCGATTGGCGGTGTCGGTTCGATCATTCTTTTTTTATTTTTATTCACTTTTGGTGTATTGTTTGATTGGAGAAAAAATAAGAAATTTCTTGCGTAGATGTTAGTTGATAGTTAGAAAAAACAGTCATCCTACATCTGTTATCTGTCATAGTATCATGTTGTGTAGTTTTTTATCCCCAATCGATCGGCTTGGCACGGCATTCTCTAATGCTACTTAAGACTTAGGTTTACCTGTTTGGTTTAATGTATGACACATTTGTTGGATGGAACATTTGGAGGACTAGTGTTTAATACACTTTGCGTTCAACTTTATCTCTTGATTGGTTGGTGCTGAAAATTGATGTCAAAAAATCAGTTGGTGGCACATAATTTGTTTGGCACTGTTCTGCTCAAGTGGGTTACGTTGATGATTATTTTAAATGATCACTGCTATATGGTTAAATCTGTCGGTCAACCTGATGTTTCGTGTGCGAAGGAGAGGGATTAGTTACTTTTTGTGCAGTAAAAATACTAGCTGCACACCTTTTTTAAATTAATGTGAAATTAATATTTATGCTCATCGTAAACAGCTCTCAAGATTGGAAAGCTCGTTTAAATGTCCCACCTCCTGACATGCGTTACAGGACTGAGGTATGGAATCGAATGTTTGTGAAAACTTGTGTACCAATATTGATATTTTGCATTGTTAGCTAAAGCTTGTTACATTCACTGAAATGCAATGTGTTAGCTTGTCACGACTCTTCAAACATTTTCCTACTAGGGAACATTTTTTGTGTACAACTGTGATCTACCTTATTCTTCAATCCACAGAACAAAATTGTTACTCATTGTTCAAAAAGGTTTCAATATCCCAAGTCTGTATAACATATTTGTATTTGTTGCTTGTATTTTATAGTGCACGTGTTTATGATGTAGGATTGGTGAAGAATCCTCAGTATGCTTTTACTAGAACATCATACAGGTCTTTTAAGAAGGATGTTCCCTTAATATTTAATTTGATGATACGAGACATTCTGTATAGAGCCTATTTTGCAGCAAATCTTCTTATGTTCTCACATTTCTTTATTTATGCAAAAGCTGTAATATTGTCCATTTTTGTTTAGGATGTAACTGCCACTAAAGGAAATGAATTTGAAGATTACTTTTTGAAACGGGAACTGCTAATGGGCATCTATGAGAAAGGGTTTGAAAGGCCTTCACCCATTCAAGAAGAAAGCATTCCTATTGCTTTAACAGGCAGTGATATTCTAGCTCGTGCTAAAAATGGAACTGGGAAGACAGCTGCATTTTGTATTCCAGCCCTTGAAAAAATTGATCAGGATTACAATGTCATTCAAGGTTTGAACTCTGTTCCTTTTTTTCTGGTTAATTACTCCTGTCAGTACCTTAAGCATTCTGTGGTAATTTGGTTATTGGTATGAATGTGCTCCTTAAATCACACAGTTGATCATGGAATACATAACTTGTTGAGCATTTAATAGTTTTTTTCTGCTTTGTCTCATCAATGTTATAAAGATCCTGTTTCACTATGTTGTCAGCTTTAATATTGGTCCCAACTCGCGAACTGGCACTTCAGACATCACAAGTTTGCAAAGAGCTTGGGAAACACTTGAAAATTCAGGTTATGGTCACGACTGGTGGTACCAGCTTGAAGGATGATATAATGCGATTGTATCAGCCTGTCCATTTGCTTGTTGGAACTCCAGGGAGAATTTTAGATCTTGCCAACAAAGGGATCTGTGTTTTGAAGAACTGCACCATACTTGCATTGGATGAGGTATTTTAGAACTTGTATGTGTATTTATGTGTGTTTGGTTGCATTTTGCTACACAAGTTGCATTTGCCAATGCAATTGCCTGAGGTGGATCTACCATAATCCAGGGTTACAAAGGGAACTGGAACCTATTTTTGATTGTCACCCCTCTGAAAATTTGGTCTTGTCTGGGCATATCAAGCCACTTACTTTGCGATTTTATTTTCATGGTCCAGTGTGTTAATTTTGAATATCTTGGGTTTTTAGTTTTCTTCTTGGATTTTAGAGGGTTTTGGTTGTAGGGAGTGGTAGCTTTTGCGATGTCTTATATCATTTATAATTGTGGCAGGCCGATAAGCTTTTGTCACCAGAGTTTCAACCGTCAATTGAGCAGCTTATTCGTTTCCTTCCAGAAAATCGGCAAATTTTGATGTTCTCTGCAACTTTTCCTGTAACTGTGAAAGATTTTAAAAATAGATATCTCAGAAAGCCCTATGTCATTAATCTCATGGATGAGCTCACTCTTAAAGGTATTACTCAGTTCTATGCTTTTGTTGAGGAAAGGCAAAAGGTCCATTGCCTTAACACACTTTTCTCCAAGGTTGGTTTATACTGACTAGAAGATACATATTTTTCCATGAGCGTGATTTTTTTGTTTATAATGTTAATTAGTAAATGCTTGCAGCTTCAAATTAATCAATCAATTATATTTTGCAACTCTGTGAACCGCGTTGAACTATTGGCGAAGAAAATTACTGAGCTTGGATATTCTTGCTTCTACATTCATGCAAAAATGTTACAAGATCATCGCAATAGAGTCTTCCATGACTTCCGAAATGGGGCCTGTCGAAATCTTGTTTGTACAGGTACTATTTCTGCTCAAGTTGTCTAGTCTAATGTTAGTTGAATAAGCACATGCATTGTTGAATTTATTATAGTATGGGATGTTCACAGCATTATTGAGATTCTTCATTTTACTATCTTTTTATACTTTGGATCTGGGTCAGAGAAATTTTGAAAAAATTCCTTAATTTTTAATCATCTGTGACTTATTTGTGATACTTTTGGCAGATTTGTTTACAAGGGGTATTGACATCCAAGCAGTTAATGTTGTCATCAATTTTGATTTTCCCAAGAACTCAGAAACTTACCTCCATCGGGTATACTAACTATTGTGTGATATGTTGTTTTTGCTGCAAATCTGTGGGTTTATTTTCCTAATTGTGGTTCTATATTTAGGTTGGTCGATCTGGAAGGTTTGGGCACCTTGGTTTGGCAGTTAATTTGATCACCTATGAAGACCGCTTTAACTTGTGTGTACCTCATCTATATGTGTTTTTCTTTTAATCTTCAGCTTCTGCTGTAATTTGTCACTTTCCCTGTGATAGGTGTATATATAAGCATATCCTTAGCTTGCATTATATTTCTGGATATCCTATTTGGCATTAATTTTGTTTCTGAATATTATAACATCATTAGGTATCGGATTGAGCAAGAACTTGGGACTGAGATAAAGCAGATTCCACCACAAATCGATCAAGCTATTTATTGCCGGTGATTTATGCTTTTGAAACATTTCTGGGTACAGCTAGTGAAAAGTAAGAGAATGGTTATGTGTACATACCAGCTTGTAAAAGGATTGGCCATTCCAGGTATGCTCGTGTATCTTGTTTTGGCAATCCTTATTTTACCTACCATATTTTGGTTGCCATTTTCTGTGTGTTTAGTAGTAGTGGTAGTAGTTCTTTGGCGCATCTCCTAGTCGGTTTTTAATTTTGTTACCATTGTGATAAGTAAAACTTTAATAGAAATGAAATATTTGTGTGCTCTTCTTTGTACACTAATGATGAACACTCAATGCTTTGAATGCTTTTTTAAATTAACTCATTGAATAAGTGAATACATGCTTGCAGCGTGTTTTCTGTCAATGATGTTGATTTGTTCTTTATTTGATGTTCCTATATGCATGAAGTTGGTCTCTCACTGATTGAGTGATTGATTTCCTTGAAAACTTGTTTCAGGCGCAAATCTCAGTTGTTACTCATCAAAAATAGGTAAGATTTGTCTGACCGGCATGAAGCCATGTCATAACTATTTTCTTGATAGCTGAGATTGTTTTGATATTGGTTCAGCATTCCACATCTGGCCTCCTCTGGTCTACTATCTATGTCTTTATTTTTTCTTTTTGTTTCTGCCTTCTTCTCATCCTCTATCTTTAGACGTAGAAGAAAGGCCTTTATTTTTTAATGTTTTCTAAAAGAAAATGGTGACATTGTTTTTCGGTAAATTTAGAATGCCCTGGGAAGCTCATTGCTTTGTAGCCATTGAGTAATCAGAGGTCTTACTAACTTTAATTTTCAAGTTTCCTTTTTTCTTTCATATGTGGACTTTTTTTTCTAGTACTTTAGTAGTGGAGGTTTCTTGTTTATAAATTGGCTCTGATTATGGCTTAGTTTTATATTCCTGGTAAAGGGATTTTTACGACAAAAGTTAAGCCATTTTTGACGTAGTACTCTTGGATGTGAAATTACGTTGTGAGTTGCTATTTGTAGCACACGTTTTGAAAGAAAGGGAGCTGATATTATCCATTTTGTTCGAGTAACCGACTTAGATTTTGGGTTATTGGCTGGTCAAGCAATTTCAAAATTTTGGAAGGCATCCAATTTGAGGGCCACCAAAAAAATTGACACTAATATAATATATTGAACACTCCTGAGATTAGTTGAGACGATTTTAGGATGTTACAAAGTGCACTTTGATAAGGTTCAGTGCATGAATTTAAATGTTGCTGGAAGTTTTTGCAAATTACTAAATTTTACACTTTTTAGTTAAAAAAGAGCGCACTGTACACGGGAGTCATGGTGAAGGAGTCCTGCAAGTATAATGCCCTTCAGCTTTCATTAAAAGAAGATTGAAATGCTAAAAGCCAACAAGCAATTTAGACTTGAGGATTGTTCAAAATCGATCAAATGGTAATGGTAAGAAAACGATTAGGGCACTGCTCTTTTTTAACCGCTAAGAACAACCGGTTCCGTAGTCTTGAGCCCCTGCGGTGTATGCGAACATTGTGATTTTAAGTTGGTCATTGCCTCATTACCCATTATGCAAGCTGTGGGCGGTGAAGATTGTGCCTTTCAGTTGTTCATCGTCCGATCCCCCCTTGTAAAGTTGTGCGCGGCGATTTCTTTTTGTACCCTCGTATTATTTAGTCCGTTAATTAATAATAAATAATAATCACTGAATAAAAGCAGTCGTCACTTTACAATTACAATAAAATTACAATGAAGTTACAATAACGTAATGGTGGAAAAATATATTAATTTACAACCAATATAGGGGTCACGGTATTCACACCAACATTAAAAAATAGAAAAATTACATTACTGCTGCTGCACATAACTGATGAGCATCCACCAAAACACACTACATCATCATTATCCGTGACACGCGAGGACCTATTTTTCTTTAAAAGCTGGTGTGTGGTAAGCATGATGAATCATGATGCTTGCATGCCCTTTCCGAAGACGGCGCATATCATTTTCGTTTAAAGCTTAGAAGCAACCAAACAGCCTCGAGGGAGTATGCCCTGTGGCTCGGTATTTTGCAGCCATTTCCTGTGCCTTGACAAAGTCCTCCCCCTTCCTGGCTTCAATCATCGCCCTCCTTTCTTCTGCTTCTCTGTGGATCATAGCCACTCTGTTCTTCAGCTTCTCTGCATGTTTCGCCTTCTTCTTTTCCAGCTTTTCCTGCGTCAAATGTTTGCCAATTATGCATGTAGGTTGGCTTCTCACTTCATTATTCTAATAACCAATCATTCCGTGCTGTTAACCAGGTAATCATACTTGGCCATAGTTTCTACTTTCTGAACGACTTCTTACCATACCAATTTTAATATCAATGAAAATGTTCTTGGGGATGGGGTAAAGCATGTTACCTCAATCTGCTTCAGTTTCACATCCACTGATGCTTTCTTTGTGTTCTCCCACAATCCGATCGCGGAAAGTTTCTTCATTGCTCTGTTGAGTAGAATAATGCAATTAGAAGTTCATTATATGGGGCACTGGCTACATTATAGTGGGTACCAATTATGAGTAACATAAAGAAGCTATTGCCCGGATTCAAAAGCCTGATAATCGACAACTTAGCAGAGCTTTGTTATTTTTTTAAGATGAGGCATTGTCGATGATAAAGAGAAGCTTTACTTATTCTCAGCTTTCGCCTTCTCATTTTCCTCCCAAGCTCTGATTAAAGACATCCTCTTCTCAATTTCAACTTGTGCAAGAATAGCACCTGCAAAGTGCAGAGATGTTGACATACCATGTACTTAACAATAGCAGGTAGATGCGCACAAGAAGCAGCACTAAAAACTTAACACCATGCACTCACCTCTATCAGTTAAGTCTCCCGAGCTTTTTGATTCCTCCGAAGGCTCTGTAGAAGACAAGAAAAATAATGAAAAAAACAACAAATTTGCAAAATGTTGCCTCCTTCAATGCAATAATAATTATCGCACCATGGGTATGAGCTAACAGCTGCTCATTTAGTATTGGTAGATCTTTCATTCTGTTTTTAGGCAAGCAACGAGAGCCAACGATCAACTTTAAATTGTTAGCTAAAAGGAGTCATTCAACCGTCAACAAAAAGTAGGCAGTCCTACCATCCATTTGCTTCAGGAACCAAAGTTAACAGAAGCAGCAAACTTATAGAAAACAGGGTTCCTCGATAAGGACAGAACGGATACCTTAATTTACCGTTAACAGCATAACCACTTTAGCAGGTCACAAACAAAACAACGTACCAATTGGTAGAGCAGAATCAGAAGGCTGCAACATCAGATACCAAATCGGCACAACTAAAAGCTGAAATTTTCATTTTTTCGAAAGAGTGGAAATTACCATTTTTTACAAAAAAAAACATTACTTTACAAGGTATGTCAAGATATGCGTGGATATAAGAGAGAAGAACAAGAAGAATGGTTATTATCTAGTATCTACCACCTCAAAATTATGAAGAATAACGAGTAAACTACTAAAAATGAAGCCAGATGGATGTACTCGGTCAAAGATTCCTAGACAGCCAGTGCACAGAACAGAAAGTAAAAGATATCTCTCAGCAAGAATTCTTGATTGTGGATGGAAATCCAAAAATTACCTACATCAATCATAGGAACAAAAAAATGTTTTAAGGATATTCTAAGCAACATAATGCAAAAAATATTTTTAGACCTGTGATAGCCAACAATAATAGAACAATACCAGTATTTGCCAAACGACGACAAAATAAATACTTCATCATTAAAGAATAAGTTATCAGGAAGACGAAATTTCTTGTTTAAAAGACCCAAGTCTCTACATATTTGAATAGATGGAAATATAGCTAAAAAATTCTCTTCAATGGTATCCAATCACTGCAACATATGGCAGAGAGAGAAAAGATTCAATTTGAACTCTTCAATTTCAGGCAGCTGAACGAGAGAAGCAAGATGATGATTCATGAAGAGGGTGAAATACAAAGCTCGATTCTCAGATGGAAACAAAGAAGGATCCCGACCAATACATACATAAAAAACAAGTTAAAAGTCCATTCAACCGCTCTAAATTCAATTCTCTTCGAAGCCCGTATCTAACTGTTAGATTGTACACTAGGACAATGATAGGCCGATCATATAGCAATTCTCTTCTATAAATCCACACAAACACACTCATAATCACACATATGTTCACTACTTTTCAAGAGGTAAAAAGCTTCATGGGAATTGAAAAGAAAATCGTAAAAAGAAAGTCTCCGATAGATCCTGGCAAAAGATTAAAACTTATGACGAGCAAAGGTTTTACTTCAACATGCTTGGAAAAAAGGTTTTACTTTCACATACGAAAAAAAAACCCTAAAAAAACTTAAGATTTTTGGAATAAAACCCATTAAAAACTTGTTCTCAGTTGATCACAAGATGTACGAGGCAAAGGCTTCTTACTCTCAACAACAGCAGCCAAAGCGTTGGAGGAGTCGTCGTCGTCGTCGGCTTCTCGTCCTGAGGTGCTATCACCGTCTTCTCCACCGTCACGTCCATGGCCGTTTCTGAGGCCTCAGCAGCTTCGGTAGGCGGCTCCGAAGCGGCTGCTTTCCCCTCCACCCTCTTGGCCTCCTCTTCTCCACCCATATCCGCACACAACTCCTCTCCCCACTGCTCCTACAGAGTGACACAGAAACGTCTCAAGAAAAGAGAGCCAACTCTTCCCAGCCAGTAAGATACACAAGAAGAGGGAGGAGATGGGTAGCTCTCAAAATAGAAAAAGCCAGAAGTGGGATGTAAACTGGTTTGGCAAGAAATCAGGCTAAGAAGGACAGAGGTTGAGGTGCCACCTATTCTTATAAAGTACAGAGTGCTTGTTGACGAAGATGAAGAAAAGGAAAGGAAAAATGAATCCTCTAGATTCCTTCGGAAAAGAAGATTTGTGGTCGACGGAAAATTCACTTTCCGGTGTTAATTACATGCTTACCCAAACTTTTTTGCCACCGTATATCATGTTTTTAACAGAGCCAGTGTACTTCAAAATAGTAATCTAATTTACTAATTTATCAATCATTTTGAATTAATAAACATAAAAAAATATATTCAAAATTTTATTCTTCCTATGAAAAAATAGTAAAAATTTGACTAATTTAACCAAATCTACTTTGAATATAAATACTAGTGGTTGGTGCTCTATCTTAACTAATTTACTGATTTAATTGAATATTATTTAATTATTTTATATATAATTATAAAACTTATTTCTACCTCAATACTAATCTTTAAAATTTTAATTATCAATATATTACTTCGATGAATTACATAATTTAGATTATTTATTTACTTATTTTCCAAATTGTAGTACTTGATTACTATAATTTGGGTGGATGGAATATTTCATTTTTGTGAGTAAGAAATATGTTAGATAATTGTAATTTTAAATGAATTTGATATTGTTGAGTTTATAATATATAACAGGGTGTTTGCTTGCATTTTTTAAGATGTTTTTAGTAAATAAAAATAATAAAAGGTAGAATATAGGTGATTGGTAGAGCACATGTCAAATAAAAAAAATGGGAGTCTTTAATAAGAAAACGTGAGAAGAAAAAATTAAGTGTCAAAGTTTTTTTTTAGAAAAACAAAGTGGGTTATTTGCGTTTCACTTAAGAACGAGAGATAATTGTGTAAAATCCTAACTTCGGTTTAAGGTTTTACCTGCTTGTAGTTTTGCTCAATTCAGGCCACCCTTGTGTCAATTCAAGTGAGTTCAAGTCAAATTAGTTTTCAGACTATTAGTATGTGCTCAGATAATCGTATGATCATGTGATGGAGGTTGAATATACCTAACATACAGATAATAACTTTAATTATGCTATAACAGAACATGAGTTATCAGTATATATATATGGTATATATTTTTTTAATATGTTAGCCAGGGTTTTATAACTAGATCTAGGTCATTGTAGCATTTAGTATTCGTTTAGAATTTTTAGAGTATCTCGTTTACATGCACCTTAGGGGTTTTGGAGCACCGGATTGGCCCTATGGGCCATTTTGATTTGAATCGTAGATTTTCACCCGATTTAGTTCAGGATTTCCGTATATAGATTCACTTTTAGGCCTCAAGTTAGTTTTGACTTTAGACGGTCTCAATTCAAACCTTCCGCCATATATATATATATATATATATATATATATATATATTGTATATACCTATAGGTGGGTCTACTAGGCCCACAAGTTGCTGGATGGTTCAAATCTTGCTTGGACCATTCAATAAAAATTAAAACTAAAAGCTTGGTTTTTTCCATTATTTTGGACTATTGTACCTTAGTGCTGCCGCGACTTCTGCTCGTCATATGTGAGTTTTCAATTTGCCTCTAGCCACCGGACTGGTACGATCATGAATGCTCCGCGACTGGCTATCGTCCCATACCAATCACCACCATTGGTTCCACCACACTAGTCGCCGGTAACGGTGTTTTTATTGTCGATTTCCATTGCAGCCGCTTTCAAGGCATTTTTCGGCGTCGGTGAGTTTCCTCTGGCGAGGCTGACCACCTCGACAGCTTCCACTTGCTGAGATCTTCATTTTGAAACACCCACAACTACCACTATGGCCTCGATCGCCGCAAATGACTTTGCCTCACCTAGCGGCGATTTTGCCGCTTTCTGGTCATTTTTTGGCTAACAGGGGACCAGGCTCTATCGATCGCCATGACCACTATGTTCCTCATCGCCTGACATGTCAATCCTGATCGACGATGATCCCAATCTCACCGCTATTTGCCAATTTTTGAAGACGGGCACTGCTAGCTTGTATCCCGCTCGTGTTCATGTCTGTCTGTAACACCAAATTTTGGTTTACCTGTGAGCTAACCCAGAAATATTATTAGTGATCTAACTGTTCGCTAATCTACTTGATTTGGTTAAGCCGACCCGGATCTATCCTCGGCATCCCATTAAAGTGCAATAAGGACCACCCTATCAACAACTAACAATATATATTTATAACAATAAAAATAAAAAATAAAATCTAAACATAACATTTCCTTCACATTCCACTTACTGTTACTTTCCTCATTATCTGAGATGATTCTAAAGTCCATAGCTCAACCTGTTTATTTTTATTCTTAATTTTCATTCACATGCAAAATATTTAAATAATTTCACAAAGTAACATTCAAAGTTCATCATTTAAAATAATTCAACACTCATCATCATCAAATACACTTGGCAGGTACATGTATGCACGATTCAGTGCTACTCCTCCGTAGTCCCGACAATGCTTATTCCTCATAGTTCTCATATTATAAAAAGGCGTCAGTAATGAGCATTAACAGTCTAGAAATAACTAATTAAAACTGACACAGGGGACCTAACCCTCCTGTTGAATGAAAACATCACTACTCTTCCTCATAAAACTCTTATAAGGGAAATAATTAGGAGCCGTCGACCGCACACGACAGTGTCCCCTTTCTATCTCCTCTTTGTTCATTGGCTAATTTAAACTATCCCTTGCGCGTGAAAATTATTCTCTTACCTTTCAGCCCTTTACATCCTCCGTATCACTCCTGGCCCTGAGTACAGAAGTCAAGTATTCTCTGGCATGCGCCTTCAATACCCTTTAAAACCACAAGTCTAGATATGCGCTGAATAGCATTACCCGCAAACCTACAACTTCACTAGGTTTGAGGAACTCAAAGGTGGAGTTATCAGGATACCTCGGGAATAGAATCGACGCTCACCAATTCTAGAGCCCACTTTGACGAATACACACCCTATCTCAAATTGCGGCCGTCAATTTTCCCTCCTCTCGCATCTCACTAAAAACGCGAAAAATTACATATATATAGGTTTGGGTAGGGATTTCAATATAATAGGATCGAAGGCATCGTGAGCTAGATCTAAGTTTCGAAAACAAACTTGAAGGATATCATTCTCAAGGGTTATTAATTGAAAAATCTCATACGACTAGATGGCCCGTGTGGAGTGGGATACAATAAATCCATCACTCAATACATCTGCTTACTTATTAAAACAAAACATGTATAATAATCAAACCAGAAGTGAGTCCTAAATGGACGTGGTAGAAGTTTCAATTGTATCCACTAGCCTATGCAACGAGCTCCTACTCCGTACCTATACATCAAATTAAAAGCTAACGCGTGCTCATGTTGCATTCACACATCCTGTAGCACACACACATCAAAATACACTCACATCAATCATACATCAATCCATATATGATTTCATATGCTACGTTGCATTAGATTGTGATAATTACTTACTTTCCCTAATTAGTTCCTTAGCATTCATTTTAATACACTTTAACCAAGCAATTAATATTTTTATTTATAATAAAAATATCTAACACATTAATATATCAATAGGGCATTGAGTGAGCCAGCTCATAAGCATTTGGCATTCAACTCTGTTCAACTCAACTTGAAACTCGACATTTAAATGTTCGAGCTCAAACTCGACTCAAACTCAAATCCTTCGAGCTGAGTTTGAGCAAGGCAATGTTCGACTCGACTCGACTCAGTTATGACTTGAACTTGGCTTATAGCTCAACTCGATAAAATAATATAATAACATAGTTTTTATATTATATTATATTATACATATATATATATACACTAATAAGTTTAATTATAACTAGTTATATTTATTTATATACAATATAATAACAAAGTAATGAGATAGCTTAGATGGTAAGTATTCAAGTTGGAGACTTGGAGGTCGTGGGTTCAATCCACTCTAGTGGACTTCATTTTTTTAAGTGAGTTAACTTTCCACTTTACAATCAAGCCAGTTTCGAGCTCACTCACCTTTAAGAAATTAAATTGGAATTAATTATACTTTACGTCGTCGGCAATCGGTGACAGCTAAGGTTTTGTCGAGTGGTTCGAGACTTGAATTTGGCACCCAGTGCCATCCGAAGTTTGATCGGGTTCAATTAGATGAATTCGGCGGAAGATTTGGAGAATTTCATCAAATCTAGTTTTTCGGAGGTTTTTCTATAATTATTAGTAGTTTTTCGACAGCATTCTGGCGATTTTTTGGCAAAGCAATCGGGGCTATAGGTCAACACTGGCTTGACAATGGCTCGGCGAGCTTGACCCAGTGGTGGTGGTGGTGAGGACAAGTATGGCGACGATGACGAGTCGACCAGAGACGGTCGGCTTGTTTGATTGGGCCTTGGCACGACGGTGGTGGAGCGGCTTGGACGGTAGCGGAACTGTGTTGGGAACGGCTAGGGAGCGGCTCCAGCGTGTCGTGGAGAGCGGGCGGCAGCCATAGTTATACTATTATTATTTATTCATGATTAATTAATATTAACTATTTATTTATTTATTTATCAAATTTGTTCAAAGTCGACTTTGAATATAAATATTTATTAGCTATACACGCGAATAATAATATTGCTTGCTCGAACCAACTCGAGACTGGCCCGAACTGGGCAAAACTACAAGCGGGTAAAACCCTAACCCAAAGTTGGGGTTTTATAGCTTTACTCTATCGTGGATTTAATTTTCATATCGCAAGACGTGTTAAGTAGTTGTTTTATCATACCTCAATTAGCATAGGTCATTTAGACATATTTTACTTGCAAAATTAATAACCCTCAAAGATGAGATCCCTTGAATTGTTTTTGAACTAAGATTTACTGCAAATTGCCTTCGGGCCTATTGTATAAATCTCTTCCTAAGCCTATATATGATTTTATTAATTTTTTAGTGAAACGAGAGATGGTGAAACCAACTTGTAGATACCATGAACTGGTGCATGTGTCACTCACAATGTGCTTTAGATTAGTGAGAGGGTTGTTCTATTCCTGAGGGGTCCTAACTACTCCGCATTTTTTAGTTCCTTACACCTAGAGAAACGTGGAGATTTATGGGTATTGTTTAGCACAACGCATATTCAGACATGTGGTTTAAAGGGTACTAAAAGTTACTGCCTGATAGTACTCAGCCTTCGTGCTCCGAAATAAATGGGTACAACCTATATACTACATTCTATGGATAAAGAATCTAAGATCGCCCCTTTGTCTTTTTACGTCGAGAATTCTTTGTAGATGAAGAGATTGCAAAGGGACTTATTACTTCCCAAACAAATCCTACTACATTTATATTCTACCTCTTCCTTTCCCTCTGAATCAAACTTTTCCTCTCTATGAAATACTCGTTTGACCGAGGACTTCCAAACACATCGTAAGCCAAACCCATGCTGACAAATAACCAACCTGCAATAAATAGGGAAGGTATAGTAATACTATGAATGACCCAGTATCAAATACTCATAATAATATCAGCAAAATAACATTCTCCCGTGCTTCTAGACATACCAAGCTCCACATATATTTGTACAGTCAAAGGGAACAATTCTGTAAAAGATGGGATTAGTAAATGAAAAACCACTGACTTTGTACTTTGTGAGAGGGTTAGGAGATATATGGAGGAAATAAGAGGGCTTAGGATATACTGGTAGTCCCAAGGGATAAAAAAAAAAAGAGAAAATGTCAAGAGAGGCATCAACAGACCAGTTAGTTTAGAATGCTACCAAATTTGCAGCTTGGTGGCTCTTTAGCAAATGCCCTTATAGAGAGTTTAGTGGAAGTATATAATGGTTTTTTTTAAATGAAAGTTTTCTCTCATTTGACAGTTTCATATTTAGTTATTTTCCAAATCAATGACATCTGTTATTGACATTTTTTATATCATATATGTATGTCTTGTGTTCGTCGGCTTTGGTGGGAGGATACACATACTTGAGCTCAACGCAACTATTCTCTGTCATATTTTATTTATATTTAATGAGTTTTCATGTTTATTTAGTATAGTCTTCCATTCTCAATATGCCAAAAGGGTTGTTTTGATCTCTATTATTAATCTAGTCTTACAAATTAGCAACTTTAGACATGACTCAACTTGATGGTAATATTTCTCATTCGATTCCTAGGCTAACGAAAATTGGGGTATAACAAATTGGGCATAGGTCTGATAGTGCCCAGGGGAGAGACGATAGTGGCGACGGCAGAAGCAAAGGATTGGGTGGTCCGAGAGAAGATGGTCGCGGGGGTGGGGGCAGGCTAAGAGAAAATTGGGGCGGGGGAGAAGATCGGGATGCCCTGTTAGGAAGGAGATCCTGGGAATTATTACAATTATATGTAACCAATTATTAGTAAGTAACTAATTATAATTATTAGTAAGTAACTAATTTTTAAATAAGTAGCTAGTTAGTATGATTACTATGAATACGGCTAATATATCATCATAATTAGTCTTGGTAAATGCAATAAGTTATATTTGATATATTTCAATTTAGAAAAAAAGTAATTTAGGGTACGCATAGGTATTGCCATATTGGTATTATATTAGTATAAGAGTTATTTACTATAAATAATTTAACATAAAAAATGTTATACGAGTTGACTCGAGCTAAATATTATATTGAGTTCAAACATATTGAGCTCTAGTTACGAGCCGAGCCTTGCCATTCAACAAACTCCAAGCTAGTTTGACTTGTTACATCCTTGAGTAATAATAAATGTGTAACGACCCGACTAAAATTGCAAACTAATTGGATAACTTATTTCTTCAAAAGTAGTTAATCAAAGTTAAAGATCTATAGCTCATTCCAATTTATAAACAACCCCTAAATATAAAACTAAGTTGAGGGATCTTACAATCCACCTATCTTAGGAAATTTTGTCTATGAAATTCCTACATTTGGCTTATTGTTAGCCCTAGCGTATGACCTTTTTGGCTCGTAGTCGGAAGCTTAGCCAACGTCCTTAGTTCAGCCCACCATCTAACACAGAACAAGGAGGCTCTATACCATTGTTAACGACGACCCGGCCTAAAATATAAACTAATGGATTAAGTCATCTCATCAAAAGTGGTTTGATGTTACCCTAGTAAGTATAAGATGTGAGAGTAAATTGTCGGATTTCACAATCTACCCACCTTAGAAAATTTTATTCCTGAAATTCCTATTCTTGGCCCGTTTACTAGCTCCCACCCATGACTTTTTTAACCCGTCACTGACAGCCTAGCCAACATCTCTAGTCCAGCCTATCATCTAATATGGAACCAGGAAGTTTTGATACTATTTGTAACAACCCAGCCCCAAAGCCTAATCCAACTCACCATATAACATGGAACTAGATTACTCTAATACTATCTATAACAACTTAGCCCTAAAGTGCAACATAATAAGTTAAATCATCTCTTCAAAAATGATAACCAAATTAGAGATCCATACTTCATTCTCACTTATAAACATAGTTTTACCTCAGTAGGTATTAGGTGTATGACTAAATTAAGGTGTTTCACAAAATAAGTGAAATGACTTGATTCACAAAGGTTTTCGATTTTGGCTAGGGATTTGTTTTAATAAGTGTTATAACAAACTCGGTGTAACATTTGCATAATTAGTTTAAATCTTTTTAATTGAATGAGATTAACTTCATTATTATAGTTAAATTTTTTATCACCATCAATTAAGGAGATTTCAATCGAGCATATAAATATTACGAGTTTTTGTATCACTTGCAATGGCAAATTTGTGGCCCTCAAAATTATGGGTGACACTCCATTGGATAGGCCGATTATTTTATTTATTATTATTTCCAAGAGGAGAAGCAGGGACTCCCAGTTGGCAGCGGTCATTGCTTGAGTAGTCCACCAGACCAGTCTATCGGTTGCCCGTTCACGAGCCGCTCTTTTGAGGGAGAGTCCACAAAACTGTACAAAATATTATAATAATCTCATCCTTCACCACCTTCACCAACTACAATTAAGACTAGAAACTTCTCCTACCAAACATTCTAGTTTATTGTTGTTACGCTAATTTGTTTTCAAAGTAAACAAGATAAACTAAAATAAAAGAAGTAAATGGATACACTAAATAAGTTTTGATATGGAGCCACAAGAAATAGGGTTTGGAACATGCATGTGGGACTTCATATAACATGTATAAAAATCACTAAAAAATATTATGCATCACTTTTTTTTAAAAAAAAGGCATTATCTGACCACCTTTTGATGAAACAAAAAAAGATTGCCCCTTTCCCTTGAGTTTAACCGTAATAGAATGCTTTTGTCTTTTTGCCAAAATGGATGCTTTAATTGAGCTTAATTTATCATGTGACACTTAATTTGACAAATAATTAATTATGAGAAGTTTAAACAAGAACTGGCTCTCGATAATATATATTGAGCGGACCCATTTCTTGCAACGTTACATACAAACATATGTTGACACAAGCAGGCATTTGTATGTGTTTTTTATTTCATCCCTAGATAATAATGCTTAAGGGACAAAAAAAATAAGAATAGGTGATTTGTCATAGAGGGCTAGAAAAAGGCCAAATGAAGTGGTTTTCGGTCAGGGTGCTCAGCTGCCAGTAAAAATGTTACGAGATTAGCCTTATATTAAAAATATTTTATCAGAAAAATTAATATTCATATATTGACTTTAATTTTGCGTTAAATAAATCTACATTTTCTCTTTAAATCGTGAATATAGTATTAATTATAACACCTCGTACATATGCATTATTCCACTTTCTTTTTTACAAATCTTTAAAAACATTTTACCCATTCTAAAAAAAAAAATCATTATATTAGTTGCATCATGAGTAGGGATGGTCGTTTCGTCGGTTGCAAGAAGTGGGATCACTATGTAATTAGAGGATTCGAGTTATTATTAGAGGTGGCCGTTCGTTGGTTGAAAACGGGATCAGTTTTGTCACATGGCCGTATCAAACAAAAGTACGTTAATGATAAACCGCGTGACTACATAATCTATATATCCCTCAAGTTTTAATTTTTAAAAGGATGGCCAATCCGGCATGAGTCGAGTCGAATGAGTTTCACCCAATTCAAACTCTGCTTATTTGATAAATGAATCAAATTTCAAATTATATGATATCGAGTCAAATCATTTTAGTTCGAGTATGAGTCGAAATATTAGTCCTATTCGAGTTTCATTACCGTGAGTTTGAAGACTATTCTATAACATAATTCATATTTTAATTTTTGTTGTAAACATATAAATGATACTCTTTATCATTGATAATCATGTTATAACTATTAAATTATTTTGATTTAATTTTTTATACAAAATTATCATTTTTAATGTTATATTATTCATGTATTGTTAAAGAAAAAAATTAGGTAAGGTTTATATTAGATATCGAGTCGATTCCAGCCAAATTTTAAATCCAATAGAGTTTTTTCAAGTTATATAAAGTCGAGTTTGATATAACTTGAAGCTAACTCTACTATAATCAAGTTGAGTTAATTTATTAGGAAAGAGTTTCGAATCAAACTTAAAATAAATTGAATTTAAATTAAATCAAGTCGAGTCGTAAAAACTCACAAGCTAGATCGACTCGTGCATAACCCTAACCAATCTAATCCTTGGTAACCCATCCTTTTAATTTCTAAATAAATTATAAGAGAACAATTTGTACAAACACCAACAGCTGACACTCATATGTCAGCAACATTTAATGTGAGTTCTTAGATTATAAAAATGGTTGGCTGATGAGGATAATTTACAGCCATGTGTTCTAGATTAATGAATAAATTTTCATCTCAGTGATATTCCTATATGATGGGGTGATGATGCTAAGGCTTCTCATAATTATAAAGTTAACTATCTTTGGAAGTGGACATATCTAGGAAATCTATTTTCATTTCGGCTCTTTAAGTTCTAATCTATGCCGCTGACGAGCAACTTCATTAATGTAGCCTCACCCTTTTCTTCTCCTACATATTACTTACAAACTAATGCAAATAAGTTAAAAGATTATTTAGTATTCTCAACAACAATGTCAGCAATATCATTACTATGTAAACTAAGCCATATTTATAGATTATATGATCGTAATATTTGTATTTTAGCATAGTTATCCCTATCATCCACGGGAATACCAGTTGTTGAATGCAAGTTTTTCCATTAACTAAGGTTACAATTGGTTAACATAAAATAGATATAAATGACATGAAAATTGTCAATCTTATTAATAGTAGTACATTTATATGAAAAAATAGTATTTGTCTATTATATTATGTATTAAAATTAATCATAATTATCATCAAGTAGGTCGCCCATATACTCACTTACATACAAAAAATCTTTCCCCCTTTATTTTATCTCTTGAGATAATAAAAAAAGAAAAATTAATTTCACATGGGAGAGTACTTGGATGACCTACTTGGAATTAATCGTGACTGTTTTATGTTCCTAGTTAAAATTAATCACACTTAAACATAAAATGATTTACTTGATATTATTTTATATATAAAATAAATTAAATATACATGCTTTTAATAAGTTAGACTATTTTAAAATTGTTATGTTATTTGCACTGTTTTAATACTAACGAAATGGACTCCAAGGTGACGAGGATAACGGCAGAACAGTCAAGATGTGACGTAGCTTGAAATGAAATTTAAACACTTGAGGAGATTTCAAGTGGCTATAATTTCTATAAAAATAACTTGTCTCAATAATTTTGCGACACAATATTCCATTCACTTTTCAAAAAGTTTTGTCAATTTTTAAAGGGTCTGTTTAATTTACATGAAAGAAGCATAAATGATATAAAACTTTTAATGGTCAGCCTCACTAAAATTAATATAATTGTATAATTTCATCTTAAGAAAAATAATACTTGTACAATGTGTTTAATATTCAAATTAATTATGATTTCCTTCTAATGACCTGCCAATGCACTCTCTTATGTGAAACTTCCCCCTTTTCCTGATCTTGAGCAAAAGCAGAAATTTTTTACACATGAGAAATTACATAGGTTGTCAATTAGATGTAATATTTATAATTAATTTATATAAAAATAATTTAATATTAATTTAAATATAAAATATTTTGGTAAAAATTGACTATTTTAATTTTTCTATTATTTACACTACTTTAAAAGATTTGAGCTCTCCAAATTAAAAAAAATGTTATCATAATTTTTTTTACACATGAGAAAGTACATAGGTTGTCAATTAAATGTAATATATATTTAATTTATATAAAAATAATTTAATATTAATTTAAATATAAAGTATTTTGATATTTTACTTTAAAAGATTTGAGCTCTCAAAATAAAAAAAAAGGTGATCGACGATAAGGTATGTGGATGAGTCAGGACTCAGGTACATTAGCACGGCGGTGCTCAAAAAATTGAGCTAAAATAAAAATTTGTTGTGCTAGTAATTAAGTTTCTAATTGGTTAGGATGAAATAGCATGACATAAAAGTAAATGATATGATAATTTTAAATGGTCAATATTATTAAAGTTAGTATATATGTAATATATTTTAAAAAAATTAATACTTATATAGCGTAATTTGTATTCAAGTTAATTTATGATTACTTTCAATAGCTCAACTATATGTTCTCCCATGATTAAAAAATTTTCCTCTTTTTTTCATCTATATATTGAATAAAAACAAGAAATTTTTTCATTGGAGAGAACATAGGTGGACAACACATAAGGTAATTATAGAAAACATAGGTGGACGACACGTAAGGTAATTATAATTATTTTGAAATATTATTTGGATGTAATCATATTTAATTTATATAAAAATAACTAATTTAATATTGTTTTTTATATAAAATATCAATATAAAACTATTTCTTAGTACACTTATACTATTTTAAAATGTTCATTATTTACATTTGGATGGCAAATCACCCATTCACGTTCCCGGTAGAGCGGCTATGAGCTGCGGGAAGAGGTCGAGGCCGCTCCGGTGGGGGTGGGCGCTACCATGAAATGGGTTGTAGAGTAGCTGGTGTACGTTCCAGGTGGAGCGGCTATGAGCTCGAGGAAGAGGTCGAGGCTGCTCCGGTGGGAGGTGGCGCTACCATGAAATGGTTGTAGAGTAGCTCGTGTTTGCCTTACGAGGCTACTTATTACTGCTTTCTAGACGGAAATATGAGCCTATGTGTAGCTATAGAGCATAGAGCACGCCCATTTTGTCCTGGTTATAATTAATAAGAAAGAAATAGCTAGCAGCTAATTAAGATAAGTTGCTAAGTTCTCAGTGGTGACTAGCAGACAACTATACTATCCGCTTGTGGCAATCTATTTAACAATGATAAGAACGTTTCTCTATCCAATGTATCCATCTTTCTTTCGGTTGTATTTAACGGACGTTTGGACAGCGTGTACGGCCTATAATGTAACATCTTAATTTTTCGATCTAGTAAGAGAAAAAATTCATAAAGATATTAATTAAACTATTATTGTATAAATTTTATTGAAGAGGATTTCAAAAGTATATGTCAGAACCGGTCAACATCCAAATAGAATTATACATACATATATAATTATATATACCGTGTCAGAACACGTAATATTACCGCTTAATGTCTAGACAACTCAACAGAATATACAATATGTTATAAATATATATACGTATCATAATATAATTGACAATTATATACCCGCATTATATATAATCATATATATGTACCAAAATTTAATCAATGATTATACAAAAAAACACACATACGCTTATATATAAATATCGGTGCATGGCCAATATGATAACCTATGCCCACTAAATCAAACTAAAAGTCTAATAATAAAAAAAATGCACATAGACATGCATACATATGGGCCAACATGATAAACCATGATCACTAAATCAAACCAGAAATCTAATAATAGCTTAACATAAAAAAAAATATACATTTTAAAATATGATTGACGTATGAGTATGTCGACGTATAACTAACTTCAATGATAATTTTTGATAAACTTAGAAACTAACAATTATGTTGAAAAAACTCAACAAAAATAAAGGTAGTGTTTCACACCAATTTCTCCCTACTGAGTTGGAGAGCATATACTTATATAGATATAGTTTAGTGCATGAAAACAAAAAGATAAATAATTAAAAGTCATAATAAATTAATCATGCGTACATACACACTCCATAATAATAAAATACAAAAAGACAAAATTTATAAAGCCATAAATAAAATAACCAAATTATTTTAAAGGTTTTCCGTATAATTTTGAGAACTACACCAAACAATTACTTTTCTCCCAGAGTTACGTACGGAACATCATCACATATTTCACCATTTCAACTTGCACGAAGAGTATTCCCTTCTACACAAGGATGCAATTCATGAGGTCATCGTTATTAAGTAAGTAAAACTATATAATGGCCACTCGTGTCCTTCGCCAGAATGCTTCACGCTCAGTACTCGCAGCTCCACAGCCAATTTCATGCTTGCCACTTCTGATAAGAAGAAACCCCCAAACAGTAAAATGCAGTCAGAAGACCTTCGATATTTCAGACATGGAGACCCCTCAACGACGATCAGCTAATTATGGGTTGTCAATATATGAAATGATGATTTCCTCCATTCCCTGAACAGTAGATATGCGGTCCTTATTATTCACTTTTAGATAGATAATTAATTTGTTCTCGATTCATTTTTTTATGCATTTAACAACACAATTATATATATTAGTTGCATAACTCAATCGATGGTGGCTCATGCAGGAAGCAAAATATACCAAGCAGGCTAAGTGGCCAAAGGATTATGCAAGAAGTTTGTTACTGAAAGAGGATAAACAATGCAAGCTGCAGCCTTGAGCTAAAATGGCACCTTTCAAGATGGGTTTAGGCCATCAACTTTTTGAGGATGAATTCAACCATGTTATAAAGAAGAAAGTTCTCAACCAATAAAATAAAGATGATCACAGGGTGTGAATCCTTTTTAATTGGCAAACTTTGTGAACTTGGATCGTGACCATTGATCACAACCCCAATCAACACCACGTACACTGCGCTCAGATTTAGGATTTGGCGACACGGTTTTATGACTCCACGAGGTGCACATCATAATTTCTTCCTCGTTATAATTTCATATTCTCTTAACTTAATCTTTAGTATACTAATTTCCTTGATGTGCATATCTTTGATTTTTTCATCCATTATGGGTTTTATCTGGTTTATTAATTATATATTCGTAGATGAATTTACTCCATATTTGGACCAGAGGACTGATGCTTTCATGGAAGCTTTAGAGGATGACCCAAAGGCAATTCTGAGTCTGTACGTCGATGCCTCCTATCATCATGCTATGGAAGGGGAGACAGTCTTGGACGATGCTAGATCAGTTTCATCCAAGTATCTACATAAGTATTCGATTAAAGGAAAGCCAATAAACACTGTGCTAGATAACCTTGTCAAGCTTGGACTAGAGCTTCCCCATTAATTGAGAACTCCAAAACTAGAGAGTAAAACATTATGAGAGAGAGAGAAAAAAGAATTTTTTAAAAAATATTTCAAAATTTATATTTTATGTTAAGAGTAATAATATGCTATAAGACCCTTACCAATCAACTTTAAACAAATCACTGACTCATTAAATGTCTTAGTGATAATTTTTTTATTTTAAGAATAAACGAATATTTTTATTTATGATTTTCTAGTTATTCATTGGATCCTAGAGCAAATATTGATTGCAAGACTTATCAGCAGATTTTTTTTATGTTAGTTATCATGATATTATAATATTTTCATGATTCAATTTTATTTATTTAATATGATATATACATTTGTAATTACTTATTAAATTGTTATGTTCAATAAATAATGATACAATTTTAAATAAACAATTAAACAAATTTGCTTTTTTAAAATTATGATGTAATTTGATTATATGGTTACCAAACTCAATTAACCAAAATATTTTAGTTTGGTCTGATTTTAAGAATAATTTAGTTTGGGTTTGGTTCCAAAATCCAGTTACATTTGGTTCTGTCACTTCAATTCTATACAAACCAAATACGCACCTAATGCTCACCCCTAGCCCTGGGGCAAGAGACCAGAGACCACTGATCTAGCTGCCCCAATCATGACCCCAAGTCTCTAACGGCCGGTAGTGTTAAATAATTTTTTTAATTTAAAATGTTTAGTGTATTTTAATTTTTGTTTTAGCCCATGCTACTTATGGGGTCGTTTGATAGTTATTGTAAAAATTTCCCTTCTCTACCTAGTAATACTAGGTTTTCCACCAATAGATAATACGAAAATTATCTTTAATTTTTGGAAAAGAGTTGCTTTTATTTTCAACAAAAAAAGCCTTTTCATAATAATATTAGCTAAAGATGGATGTACTGTTACTCTTGTTTACATTGTAAACAAAGCTAAAGATATGTTGATATCATTTAAGGGTTTATTTGATTGGCATAAAAATAATGTAAAAGAGGAAAAAAATTATATGAAATGGAAATGCATGAGATGAAATAACATTAAATTTTTAAAAAATTTCTCACATATTTATATAGTTAAAAAATAAGACAAAAATGAAATATTTATTCTCATATGCATATACATGTGCATATGTCTCCCAAAATTTCTTTTATTTTTTATTATTTTTTATTAAAAAATATTTTTTGTAAAATTTTTATATAGACTTAATTTGACTGAAATTAAAAAAAATTGACTAATTTCAAGACATCAAAACATAAAAAAATTAGTATCTTTTAAGTTTTATATTTTTTTCATATAATTTCAGAACAACCAAACAGACCCAAAGTAAAAATCAAACAATTGCCTATGTGAAATTTAAGCTTTTTTGAAGAACTTAATTTATTTTGTGCTTTTGGACTATAGATCACAGTTTAACTTCTTATATATTATTTGCAAATTTGTTTATACTTTAACTTATTGACTTATACATCTTTTCATAATATAAAAAATAATTTTATATAAAGATTTGTTTGGTTGTCTTGAAATTGAACAAAAAAAATGTAAAGTTTGGAAGTCTATAAATTGGACAAAAAAATTGTCACAAATTTTCTTACGTTTGAATGTCTTGAAATTTAATCAAAAAGAAAATTAAGCTTTAGTAAAAGTAAATTTATGTAAAAAAATATACAAAATAATATTTTCTTATGAAAAATTTTAAAAGAAAATTGGAAAGCACCCACACACATGGTTGCATAAATCGGAATCGGAATCGGAATCGGTTTTCCAGTGAATCGGAATCGGAATCGGAATCGGTCTGAATCGGCCAGGAATCGGTTCAGTTGAATCGGTCCAAATTAATTTAATCAGTTATATATAATAATTTGACAATTTATAATATAAATATATTAAAATTAAGTATTGATGTTATTTTGATATTATTCTGTGTATTATAGTTTTTGATATTTTTAAATATTTTTTAAGATTTTTTTTAAATTATTTCGAATTAATTATTATTTTTGACTCGAGTTAGACTCGAGTCAACTTTTAATTACAAGAATGCCACCGTACGATTTTTACCCCCGCCGCCACCGGCGGCCCGGTCGGCGGCGAGTCTCGCGGCGGCAATGTCGGAGGATGTCGGCAGCCCGGCCGGACGAACCGTCGGCGGCCCGGAGCCGGCGGCGGAGTCGGCGGCGATTCGTGCGTGCCTGATTCGGTCCGACCACGGGTGGGCGGCGACGTTGCGAGGTCGGCGGCGAGGTCGGGAGCCCGGTCGGCGGCGAGCGCGGAGTCGGGGCCGCACGGCGGAGGCGGAAATCGGGCGGCGGCGGGCGGACGAGCGGCGGCGGTGTCGGGGGAGCGGGTTTGATTTTTAGGTTTTTTAAAATCCAAATTACCATTTTACCCATGCTTAAATAATTTAATAAAAATTATACCTAGGGTATTTTGGTAATTTCCTAAAAAAACCGATTCCGATTTAAATCGGCCGATTCCAATTCCGATTTAAATCGGTCGGAATCGGCCGAACTCGGTCGATTCCGGAGCCGATTCGGGGCCGCCCGATTCGGCCCCGAAATCGGATCGGCGCGACGCCGATCCGATTTAAATCGGCCGATTCCGCACGGAATCGGCCGATTTCTGCACACAGTGCCCACACATGAACATAAGGAGGAATACTTCATTTTAATTTTTTTTCTAATATCCAAACATATAAGAGAAACTTTTAAAATTTGTATCTTATTTCATCTCATTACATAGGAATTTTTTCATTTTCACTATTTTTATTCCAATCAAACCGACCTTATTGAAAAATATTATTAAAATTAAATAAATTTACAAAAAATATAAACCGGTATATATATATATATACAATTAAAGAGTAAGTACTAATCATCTTGAAAATTGATTGATTTCAAAGTACATCCGCACGTTGGAACTCGAGGAGGGTTATTTGCATACACGCGACGCCAGTACTTGGCAAACGTAAACCAAGCTGCTACGCCTTATTCTGGCGCTCTTGCCAATTGCAAGACACGCAAAACTATTTCATAAACAACAGAAAATTACAATTAAGTAAGCTTGCATAAACCAAACTAGATCAACAGATTGTACAGCCAGATTCAACTGGTGGCGGCGAGGGAGGAACTCCAAGTCTGTACTGGCGGTTGGCTTTGGGCGACGGTGGGCTGGGGAGAGGTTCCCGCAGCCTAAACCCTTTAAGATATACTGCCTGCAAGATCAACCGCCGGTTGAGCCTTTCCACATGAACAGGAAGCACATTACCATCATTCTGCAGATCATTGGCAAGGCCATGACTTAAGACCATATTCAGAACAAGAATGATGACCAAGAAGTTTCTGGAGGAGAGCGCTTCCATCAGCACCTGGCCTGGGAATATGAAGGTGTGGATTGGACTAATTTTTAGTATTGGACACTCCGGATTAAATCCAATACCATTCTCGATCGTTTTATAACATGCCTCCTTTCTTGCGGCCTTCACCAGTTATTGCCTGCAAACCCACTAATTAAGCTCGTTCATGAAATTAAACCTCCCACTAACTTAATTTGCATAATTTCATATACTAAAAAAACAGATCGATTAGTAATTGGCAGTTAATCGGAGAGAGGCATCCCCAATTAATAACAATTCTTCTTTTTTAATGTTTCAACTATCAAATCTTTTTAGACAAGTTTGAAAAAATACTATAGAGACACCCCATAGAATCTGTGAGCTGTCTTTATTTAAGTGGAGAAAAATTTGCAGCGTGACGACTTTGTTGACTGAGCAGAATTTCACCATTGACTTTGTGTTAGACGTAGTGTTATGTAAGAAATAAAATCAAACCTAACGTAGCGTAACGGTTACAACCATTCATTCAATAACTATTAGTCAAATAATGTTACAATTATTTAGTAACCACTCGCTCCTTTACTCTACATAAATATATGTCAACGGCTCGAAAAAATAGGGATATCAAATGGGCCGAGTCATGCAGGCCCGGCCCACTATTTGAAGCCGGTCTGGTCCACAAAGAGCCCCATGGAGAGACCGGACCAGGCCCAGCCCGGCCCAATCTTTCCAAAGAGACACGGCCTTGGCACTGCCCATAAGCCTGGCTACTTTCGGTTGGGCCATCCCGATCAGATTTTTAATATCATTTATAAAATTATAATTTTATGTTAATTTTATTTAATATTTTAATTCTTTATTGTGTATAAGATTTGTACAAAATAATATAATAAGTAAAAGATAATTTTTAAATAATAAATTAGTTCTCCTAGCTAGGGAATATGTGATGTCCTTGGAATCCATAGGACAGAACACTGGTTATTGAGAATTAATTCTGTTTAGACGTTATATTCTAACCCGACGCCTCACGAATTGATAACTCTGATGATCTGATAGTTTAACCCGTAGATAATAGGATTTCCACGTACACTAGTAGTAATTTTACTTATTTATATGTGTGTAATCTAAAATAAGTAATTTTTATATTACTCTATGCTTATAATGATATTAAATTAAATTTATTTTAGTATCTATCAACTTAATTGAACAAAAATACGACAATTCACATTGTAGAATTATTTTTCTGCCCTCTTTGAGGATTCTAATTAAAACATGCTCTTGTCAACTAGTGCATGGACCCGAACCATGTAGCTAATCCCAAACAAGGGGCTTGTTTAGTTTATAATCTGTCAAGATTTAATATTACTGTAGTATGCATGGTTAACAAACCGCACAACAATATGTTACTTGAATAAATTATAATTATGCATCCGTTATGTTATTTTAAGAATCACTTACTACTTTATATATTTCATCGTGTCACTTAAAAACCCCATTTATTTAAGATTATTTACTCATGAATTTTCTCATTTTCAAATTAATACAATTTGGCCTTAGCTATATCTTCAAAATAATTAAATAATTTAAGTCTATAAATCTACCCTTACTAATATATTGGATTTTACCCCCAGACGTAGGTATTATATTAGATGACGAGGCTTTTTCTTTTTTTAGCAACATAGTACAAAATTTAAAATATGAATTTTTGAAATATTTTTGTACATTTTTTAACAGTTGTATGCTCATACCCTATTAAATACTTTCCAACACTAAAAGTTAATTAGCGAAATAGGCTATAGTGCGTGGCGGAGAGTAAAAATATTTTATATACAGATGACTTTCTACTATAGCCACCAAAATTAATTACCTTACCAATTGATCATAGCCATTAAACAAATGTCCAAGTCAATGGTTATTTTGATAATTCATGATCTCCTTCATACGAAAATATTGGGGAAGAGAGCAATTTAGTAACGGCAAGTTATTTTTTTATCTCGATACTTTTTTTTAACGTATACGTCTAATGCTTTATGACCTTTTTTGTATTTTTTTGAAGAAATTTTTGATAATTATATATACTAGATTTTGTCCAAAAGTACAGTGATATATCCTATATTTTAATTACGTTAACATTTATTATTGAAACTAATATTGACGTCCAAATTTTTGTTTGTCGAATAACACATAAAAATGAAGACATGATCAATAGTCTCTTCTATGGCTTTTCTTAACAAGTAGATGCAAGGCAAATTAAGTGGGACTTTACATTGGGAAGATTTTTGACGGCGATGATATTCGTACATGGCAAATTAGATGAAGTTTATCTCCATCTCTGCTTCATCCATCACAAAAAGGTGCTTTAGATTCACAATTTTATGGATCTTGTGAAGTTGTGCAAATTTTGAATCAATGTTCCTCTCTATTTTCCTTTGTTTTAAGAGTTAATTATGTTACATTTAAAAAAAAGAAAGAATAGTAATATTAATTGATTAACTGCTTCAGCATTTATTATATACTTAATAATTAGACTTATTATATTTAATTATTTATCATAACCTGCCCAACTCGCGGGATAAGAGGCATAGCAAATCAACAGGGAATATAAGTTCATTTGCTTCAGGAGAATTCAATCAAGAGTTTTGTAGATTTACATCTTAGCTTTCTTGACATAGAGAATTAATAGTAGAAATACTTCATATCAGTATGTACTGCAATCCACTAATTTTACAGACAAGTAGCTTGCTAATCTCATTGTAGCTTGCACTCCATTTTGTCCGTCATCTTCAGTAGGACCCTGTAAATGCAGCACAACTCAAAACTAAATTAGATTAAAGAAAAAAAAGAAGAAGCGAAGTTGTTTGTCCAACTGGAAAAAACATGTATAACAAGACCACTCTATCAGACAAAGAGAATAATCTTATGTGGTGATGACTTCTATAAATCGAATCTCAGAAAAGAAGTGGGGGATTAGATCACTGTATATGCTTTCCCAACAGTTGGAGATAAGATAACAGTTGTGTTAGTAAGTGACTACTGAAGATTAGAGATATAAAACAAATTCTCTGTCATCTTTGTGATGACTTGATTTTCTAATTGGCCAACACGATGAACCAGGAGTCCATGGCCTACAACTTTAGAAGAGGAAAAGGAGTCTATGTCAACGAAGAATTCTTGTTCAATTATATTGGGAAGTATCCAATATGAAAATGATGAGTTGATAATTGAAGCAGCGCGGTCGTCAAAGAAACTAGCTATACCTTTCTTGGTCAGGTAGGTTGTGCCATTGCTGCTCCCACTGGACTTGTACTTGGGGAAGGGCACTTTCCCGGATTCAATATACTTTACGTCCTCGAGCAGGACCTCATAATGCCTCTGCACGTCCTCGGCCGACTTGCCGCCGACCGCCTTGGCGATGTTCTGCCACCGGTCTGGGGTGTCCTTGTCGTAGATGGCAAGTGCCCTCTCAAACAGCTTGTTTTGCCCTGGTGTCCACGTTGAGTTGGAGCTGCGCATGGAGCTACTTGCCATTTTATTCCCACAGTTCTGGCTAGTGTATTGCTGCGTGTACCACCGGTTAGGAACAGTGGAGATAGGTACTTGGAAAAGGAAGGGAGGAAAAGGGATGTATATGAGAGAATTACACCTTGGTCTAGGTGGAATGGAAGTTGGAGGTTGTGAGGAGAAAGGCCACGGGGGGACTCGTTTTATAGGCGCAAGAGGAGTGAAGAGTGAAAGAGAGCGGGTGGGGGGGATAGTATGTGTGTGTGGAGGTGTGGTGGGGCTAACGCAAAAAGGAGATGAAGCTACTTGCTATAGGAATAAGTTTGCTTGGAAAGGCTGGTGATAACTGACCCATCTATTTCGAACAACAAAGATGCAGCTGACGAGGTGCACAAGATGGGTGGAATCGGTATCTATGGTTCAATATTTTATTTCTGACCTTTCTTTTTCTTCTCTTTTATATGTTTCTGGTGTAACATTTAATGCCCACTGACCTCGTTTCTACGAACACTAAAACTCTATCATTCAAGTCTACAATGAACTAAATTTGTGACATTACATATCCATGTTTCTTTTTCCCCAGGATTACATATTACATATCCAAGTATTTGGGTGCATATTTTATTTTATTTTATTTTGGGCACGAAGCAAAAACAAAATGTAAAATACATAGGAGAAAGAAATATTTGGTCAATCTTATCAAAATTTTAGGAAACATTAATTATATTAGAGTTGATAGAACCGGCCAGTGAAATGGGATCGGGAAAATTATTGTGAGCTGGAGATACATCATATTGTAGAGTACTTAAAGGTGAAGTAATGTATTCGAATTATTTTGTTGTGCATGCATCTTATATTCTTAAGGTGAGGAAATGAGCAAATGGGTAGCTCTTATTCTGATTCTAACAACACCACGAGTTAAGCAATATTGGACAAAATTCTGGTGAAAAAAGATGTATGTGAAGATACAACATATAAGATGGCTTGACAAATAAAACGCGACTATTTCCATCTGACCTCGTATAGATGGCGTGTGTCCAACAAGCAGCGGTTAATCTATCATTTTTTAGGGGAATAAATCTTGGCCATGTCCCCAAAAAGATTGACAAATTAATTTAGGGGATCCTAATTACCGCTACCTGTCTATCTGATACGCCTTCGTCTCTTCACTCTCTTATGGCTTCCTTCCCAGGGCAACAAATTGAAGGCCTCTGCTCATTGGTCAATCCCAATTCACAAATTGGTTGCAGGACTTCTGTGACACTGGCAGTACTACAGAGTCAGACCTGCTTTATTAAGTTTTTAAGGGGCCATAACGTTAACAAATTTGGGAGCTGCATTCCAAGACGCCTTGAATTTTAGCTGCATTCCAAGACGAATCCAACCTTGACAGAGTGCGAGTTTGTAGGTGCAAAATTGTACTGTCGTATTACCGCGGTTAGCAGGCTACGGGGCGGCTGCATCCTGGGGTCAAAAAGACATACAAATATTTTTTAGAGATATTATTGATGATCTTATAAATTTAAGATAGTTATTGTCATTACGTATAATAGATAACTAATTTTAATTTTTGTGGCTACCACAAAATCATTAGAATTATTAATTTAGTCACTAGAAAATATCTTTGTTTATAATTTATAAAGATTTAGTTGTCATGTAGATTTGGGTTAGTAATGATGTAAAGTATCTTAATATATTCATTTTTCTCTTGTATTTTTTTTATAAAAATTGATGCATAAAATAATCTAAAAATAAAAATTTTTAAATGAAAATTCAATGTTCGTGCTATAAATTTATCATTTATGTTTTATAGGTTAACATATGTATAATTATTCTTCACTAAGTTCTTTAAGTTTAGTTTGGTTAGCATGAATATATATATATATATATATATATATATATATATATATATATATATATATAAAAGGTAAAGATTATAAGGGGCAAGAAAATTTTTTTGCCCCAAATTTTAATATGGTTGTCCTTATAATTGGACGACCCAAATTCAATAAAATAATCATTTCAAAATAAAATATAACATTGAGATTAATTTTAAAGATGTTATAATCCATATATTTTAAGAATTTTGCTTTTAAAACTCTTAACTTTGATAGGTCTAGCAATCTAGCCTATGTCCAATGGAGCCTGCCATTAAATACGGAATCGAGTTACCTTTAATACTCTCTATAACTATCCAGTTCAAGTACAAACTAGTGGGTTACTTAACTCATATCCGATCCAGCCACTATTTAATATATAAGTTGGATTAGCTTTGATACCCTAATCTTGTCCGCTCTAACCTACTATCATATATAAGATTGTATCGCCTTTGATACATATTAGACAATTTAGCTCAAGTACAAATTAAATCACATCCAGCCCTGCCAACTATTTGATACGGAACTAGATTAGCTTGAAACGAAGTATAAATTGGTGGGCATGATTTATTTTTTTTAAATAGTTAACTCAAATTATATATATAGATCATTCTTAGTAACGTATTCGATATTACCCTGCCAAGTATCGGATATGATCGTGATCTTAAAAAATATCGTACATAAGCCGAAGGCCCACTTCAGACGTATAACCGAAAAATACCCTTTAGCATAAACTTTTCTTCCAAACCATGTCTCACTTTTCTTGCACTGTTTCCCAAACAGGTCCTAAAGCACTAATTTTGACAGATTTAGGTTATGTCTAATTTCATTTTTCAACTCTATAAATTAACCAATCAGGGGGTTTTATTCATAATTAATAAAATTAAACCTTTTTATTTATTAAATTAATTTTTCTTTATTTTCTCGCATTCTTATCTCAACTTTTCTGCTCCTATTACCTATAAATATTCATTACAAATTAAAATTAAATTAATATCATGATATAACAACTAAAACTACTAAATTTTAAATTAAAACTAAAATCACCTATGTAATAAAAATAACTAAAAACACAATACAGACATTGAAAATTCTCAAGAATTAAACGCCATTAAAAATATAAGAAAGAGCCAAATGTGCATAAAAATAAATAATTATCAACTATAATGTTATAATTTTGTAAATTGATGAGCTTACCAACTCTTGAAGACCAACTTAGCCTTTACACCTCTCAGATTGGCGGTTGGCAGTTGTGATAGGATGTGATCAATAAATTTTAGCTGACGCATTCCAACCACAGAGAGACAAGTATAATTATGATGACATTAACGATATAATTAGTCTATCACTCAAGTAATAGCGGAAAACAAATAAACGTCTAATCACATTAAGAAAAGCAGTAGACATATGTTGAGTTATTTTAAATTAACTATTAACAACTGCTTAATGCTATAATAATCTACATTAAATATAGATTTTAATTTTTTTTAAAATTACGGGTTTTCATTTTGGTCAAGCATAATTTTGGTTCTAAAACTAAAATTTGACACCAAATAACTAACTTGTTTTGGGGAGAAGTGAAAATTGAACCCAAAAATTAGAAACCGAACCAAAGGTTTCAATTTGGTTTCTGTCTTCACCAAATCATTGTCACATCCAGGAGTGGAGAAAAGCCAATATTCTGAACAGGCCGTGGGGAACACAAAATGATCTTCACAATCTATCAACTCAATTTAAAAAATCTATTTGTTGACCCAGCTGGGTACTTAGTAAAAAATAAGATGGACCACAACTTTTACATAAATATTCAAGTGTACAACGTTATGTATAGAACTAATTTAAGAAAAGAAACATCCTGCGAATCTATGTGATCACCGAGCTTTTGCTTGGAGGTGAGGCATCGGTTCTACATGATATATATACACATATTCTCTTACCTTAGCTAGTGTCCAATCTCAGATGCTGCTGGCAACTTGGCTTGTGCCATGGCCCCTTTATGCAAGTGGGAGGAGCTTAGACAAACTTGCCAATATATTTATATTACTAAACTACTAGAGTAATTAAATTACGGTAAAATCACATAATCCAAGTCATACCCGGTGTTACTTGCATAACTTTTCATTATCATTTCTCACTTCCAAAATATGCATATTAACTTAAAGTACTATAGTCCTGCAGTTCAGTTATATAATTGTAGATTGTCTTAATAAAAAACCTGTTTATCTTTCTTTCGGGCAAAATAAGTAATGTCATAAATAATCGCTTTTGCCTCATCTTTCCATCGAAAGCAACAAGAAGCAAATGATATCCCTATGCCTTATCATTTCATACTCATGTCAATGTATGCATCTGGAGCAGATTTGATTCAGTAGGGATGATATGCAGTCCACCATCCCTGGAAGAAAGAGACCAAATGCGAGTAAATAGGAGGATTCTCTACCGAACATTACCCTTTACAGCACATGCATCAAATATGTCAGCTCGTGCCCTTATCCTTTTATGTTCTCTCACCTTAGATGAAGCTTTTCTAGCTCTTCCTTTTCCCAAAGGTGGACATGAACTTTTAATTATATGTATAAGTTAGATGCTACAACTCCTTCGGTTCAGAGATTGAAGATTTCCCCATTGTATATGCGTATATATAGTCAAGGCCGTAGCTTGTTTAGGATATTGTAGAAGTAGCCTATATCCATAGGTCATGAGAAGATCCTGTCACTACCGGCCCCTTCGGGATGAGGAAGATGGGAATGACTTTAGTTTCCAGCTTTGAATCTCTACTGATAATACATGTCAAAGGGGATAAGCAGGAAGACGTATGAAGACTATATACCAATCAATGGGAATATATAATACAAGTGAGTTGGAGGAGTACCACTTGTACATTATGAAGAAAGTAAAGTCGATAACAGACCTGTGGCATCGATCTGACGGGCACAACGGAATCTACAATTATTGGTTTAACGAGTGAAAGATAGGCTATGAATAAATATCACGTTCACTGAGATCGATCACTCTCATTAAGCTATTAATTTGTTCATGGCATCACAATTCACAAGCCAACCATTGAGTCATAATAATAACATAGTGTGGATTATAAAGAAAACAGTTATTACACAGATACAGATAGACATCTCTAGCTTCCGATTTATCATCCAATGCTGATCACATATAGGACAGCATGAATTTTGCCTTAGGTACCTGAGATTGGAGCGTACTGATGAGCATCGTCTATGTTAGCAGGAGATATTGTAGACATGACAACAGAAGCGGCCAGAAACACCACCACAATGGCTGTGAAATTCACAAGATAAGCTTCCGAACCATACTTGTACAGGCCACTGCTCTCCAGGAATGTAAGCTTCTCAAGAAATCCCAACTCCACGGTGATCAAGGCCAGAAGGTAAACAAAGAGGCCGAACAATACATGCCAAGGAAGAGCTTGGCTACGTAGAGACGGGGCACCACCCGGGAAGAAGAAGACCAAGAAGCCAAAGATCCACTAGTGTTTGAAATTGAATTAGCAAACAATCATTCAACAAAAACATGAAAGACCAAAGTATTCATCATCAAGGTAAGTTTTTAACCATGGAGTTATACCTGTATTCCATATAAGCTGATGGTGCCAATCCCAATCCAGGAATGCAAGCTATACAAGTTGACAATTCCACTCTCGTTGTGAAATTTGAAGGCGGCATAAATTCCTATGATTCCCAGTACTAATGCAATGGCATGAAGGATCAGATGAATAACTTTCTTGACATCTTTTCTCCAAGGGAGTGCCTTATAGCTCATAATTGCTGCAATTAGGAACCAGTCAATGACACTTAGTACTCAAGAAAATTGAAGCACCTAGGTGGATTTTCATTAACTACACAAGTTTATATGAATGCTTATTGATGGCGTGTTAAGTTCATCAGGCAGCCAACCTTCGCTTCCCATAATGAAAAAGCCAATTAACATCAAAACTGGGTGGATCTGCAATAAAACAAACAAAAATGTTAACATGTTTAGTTCCGGGAGGACAGAAGATTCATGAACTGGGACACATTCAAACTTACGAGCAATCGACATGAATGCTAAATCACAAAGCACCCAGTACCAATAACTACAGATGCAACACAAAGAAAAAAACTGATCTTGAAGGAATGTTCAAATCCCAGCTGCTTAATCCTCTAATTAACTAGGGGACATACAACACTTACAATGTCATAGACCTCACTGACAAATTAACAAGAAATGAAGTTACAAATTTTCTTTTGGGCAACCATACTTGCTAGTATTCTAATCAATACGGTACCAGACTGGGTACACGGTAGTTGGGGAGTATAAATAGCATTAGCTTATCCAAGAGATCAAATTTGAAGCAAACAGAGAAGTTGGTAGTATAATAATGTTTGAGTTGAAGAGCCCAACTGATGTTCACTAACTTCTAACAAAGTCGATTTAGCAAAATAGCATATCAAAATTAATATAGCAAAGTAACTCAAATATATTGGAGATTGAAGATGGAAACAGAGACATTCAATTCAACCACAATTCCTGAAAACAAGTAAAAACAGAGAAACTCGACAAGAAACTGTTCAAGTAAGTGCACACAAGATGTTGTCTATCACTTAATAATTTGACAACCCACATCTTCACTATGCATCATCCTAATCCAATTGAAAAAAAATAAAACAAAGCACAGAATAACAAAAAAGCATCAGAAAAAATCAAACCTCATGAATAATTCTATCAAACCAACAAATAGGGGAAACTTACATTGAAGATGAGAGCCTTATTGGAGGAGGAGAAAGCAAGGCCGCCTCGGAAGTGGATGTTCCAGACCAGCACCAGCACGGCGGCTGCCACGGCCAGTAGGTGCGCCACAAACGTGAACCAAACTGCCCCCAATCCCCGGCCCATCTCCACCTCGCCCCTGTTTCAGAAACAGAGATGATGATTGATGATAGAAAAAGCTTCTAAAACAGAGCAGATGAGAAGAGGCCGTGAAAAAGCTTGTTTTGTCTTCTCTGTGGGGGCAGTACTCAACGCCCGTCCTACTCCTTTGGGTGTTATCTCTCAAGATCCGGTACAGATGAAACTTTGACTCATTGGATCCAATCGAGAGGTGAAGATGCTGCCACGAAGAGAGCCAGGATTTATGACGCGGGCTGACCACACGCGTGACGGAGTGATGCCGAACGCGGCTGCCTTCGGATCGTTACTGCCATGCGGTTAATTAGAGAAGATGTTCGGATCGTTAATTGCAAACATTTTTTATGTTGAAAAATTTTCCATCTTCCATGCTTTCATTCTAACCATTCATAAGCTCCGCACAATATAGTCTGATGCGTATATGATTATTATTACATATTTCATATTTTTCATTGATTTAAATTAATTATAATATATTATGCTTTAATTGAAAGTTTTATTAATACTATTTATTCGTATATCATAATAATGTACCCTAGTTTTATTTTTAAAAATATTTATATATTATTTTTATTATTAAAAATTTGCTTGGTTAAGAATGGCTAAACTTGAAATAGAACGGTTTAATTTGAGATGATTTAGAATTCCTATTTATATTTCTATTAATAAAAATATAAAATTATAATTTTATTTAATTTTATGAATAAGCAACAATTGCTTTTAGTCATAAATAATATTTACAAGTAAAAAATTAATAGTAATATTGTAAAATAGTAAGAGAGCATGTGGCGGATCTTAATTAATTAAAGACTTTAATAAGAAGCTAATATTTTAGATATATATATATATATATATATATATATATATATGTGAATAAAATATAAAAGATAATCCCGTAAAATAATTAAGAGATGCACGACTATATTGCGTTAAAAGTTTTGATTTTTATATGTTGATAATAATATAAATTATTTTGTATCTTACAATTAAACTTGGCTGTTTTATATTACATCTCATTTGCATTTTATTATCTTACTATTGAATTGATTAAAAACCTGACAAGGAGATTATCTTACTATACGATCCGCCGGGGACAAAGATCACTTGATGAGCACAATTGCCACCGGGTATGTGACTGGTAGCACAAGAGCGTCATTGGTGGCGTCATCATCGTCCTGACCTGGGAAGTTGGAGGCACCGATCGGCCACGCGATACACGTGACTGTAACCAATCATTCTTCTGCGTCGTTTGCCCGCTGTGCTCCCGTCGCCACTGACTCTTAGCAGTAATTACAAATAAAAGAAATCTTATGCCGGACGCACGAGGCAGCCCGATTTAATATAGTTTTTTCTCCCCCGCAGTCTTCTTTAGAAAAAAAGATTTAAAAATATGGTAAAATGTTTTTGGGGGAGTTTAATGAAAAGATCAATAAGGAATTTAATTACTTAAGGAATTAATCAAAGGGTGTCCAGGAGGCATCTAATAATAATAATTTATATAATCTAGAATGGAGCAGATATTGAGCCCATATAGGAATGGGCTTAGATTTGTTTTTAAATCTTTATTGTCCACGAATAACAATGAGCCCAATGGGGTCTCTAAACCTTAAGCACCCCATCCCTTCCCTGCTCACGGCGGATAACTCAGTCATAACCATCCCTAAACTGATTGCTAATCTGCCATTACAAATAATTATTTTCAGCAAATTTTCAGATGCCTGTCCCAAGTGAATTTAATTTGATAATAATTAGTGACACACATATGTGAACTTCTTTCATGGATATTGCATATCGATCTTCATTCCACCAGACAGGTTGACCATTTCTCCATTTCTCTCTCCAAATCCATTTTAGATGTCTTATGTATGTGTCATTCTTGTTAACCTACCCTTTTGATTTCTAATGCTGTAATCTGTTTGATCAGTTATCTTGCTTTCTATATTTTTAATATGCTGTTGTTGATATGGATTGCCTTCTACGGTTCCAATCCCCTGATGATTTCAATTTTCTAAACAATATTATGAGATTATGCTGTCAAATTTTGAATGACTATAAATGATGTGAATTCATGTTGACTATAGAAAATAATGGAATTTTGTGGAGAGGGAGTGTTGCAAAGTTGCGAAATCAAGCTGGTACGTTTTTTTCCACTCATAGTTTATGGATTTTGTTTGTTGGGGCGGATAAAAATGGTTATGGATTACGTGTTGTCTGTCAATTTCCAGAGGGAAGGTGCTGTGAGACGCAAGGACAAGGTTTATATTGGATGTGGAGCAGGGTTTGGAGGGGATAGGCCAATCGCAGCACTTAAGCTGCTTCAAAGGGTGAAAAAGTTGGACTATTTAGTACTAGAATGTCTTGCGGAGAGAACTCTTGCGGATTGTTACCAGGGCATGATGCAGGGAGGTGAAGGATTTGATCCCAAGAGTATGCCATTTTAATTCTTTTTGAGTTATGATGACCACCAAATGGCTGCTTTATGCTGCCTTTAACAGTAAAATATTGTAGTTTTGAGATGTGGAAGACCGGAAACTGCATAAAAAAGAAGGTTTTTCTAATTCCTGACAATATATCACTTTTCTATGAATATTTTTTATCTGTAAACACACTTACTTGTTATGCACGCATCCGTAGAACTTGATTTTTAGTAGATTCATATTTAAAAACTTTAAGTTGATAATTACATTTTTCTTCTTTTATTATCTTTGTCATGCATGTGACTGTGGTTGGAATGAGAGCATGCCATTTACTCATGGGTGTAAAGATCTAAGCTCGCACTTAGAAGATGTTAAAAGAAAATTTCCTGTCATATCTTACATGCTAGACAATCAACTGTTCTGCTTTTGTCTTTTGTGGGATAATCTTAGATCTGCTAATGTCGATTTTCCTTTTTGTATTTTTATTTTTTCATTTTTTTATGGATTGCATTATGCCTTTTTTATAACTTGCAGTCACAGATTGGATGTCGTTATTGCTACCATTGGCAGTGAAACGAGGAGTCTGCATAATAACAAACATGGGTGCAGGTTGTGTATAAGTTTTAAGTTTTCATTTATATAAGTGCGACCTTATACTTGCTTTCATTGGCTGATATGGATTACATTTACAAACCTCTATTCAAAGTGGACCCTCTTGGCGCACAGAAGAAAGTGTTGGAGATAGGAAGCAAGCTAGGATTTGACATAATTGTTTCCATTGCATATGAAGTTATCCCAGTAAATTCGGGGTAGGGATCTACATACTATTATTTTCACAAATAGACAATAATTTTGTCACTCATATGTTGAGGTGGCCTTTCCTTCAAATTAAGATTACTAGAAATGCGAGTAAATGGAAAATTATGCTACTCAGTGTTTTTTTATGGACTGCGAGACAGTGTCTTAGGGATAGATGGTCCAGTATCATTCAAGAGCAGATACATCCTATTTGTGTGGTTTTAACTTATGGTGCTGAGCTCATGTATTGATTTGATTTGTCTTAGATCAGAAAAATGGATGTGCGTTATATTCAGGAAATGTAAATAAGATGTATAGAAACATAACAAAATGTCTATATGTGCCATATATAGATAATGGTGGTCATTTTTATCTTTTTTCTTGCAAGGGTATAAGCACATATCTGGGAGCGGCTCCCATTGTCCATTGCTTGGAGAGATACCATCCACATGTTATAATTACTTCAAGAGTTGCCGATGCTGCCTTATTTTTGGCTCCAATGGTGTGGAATCTCTTAACAGTTTATTCATATTTTGTCCTTTTCAGCTTCCTGACAAGAAGTTTTGAAACAGAATGGATTGTTTTCAATTGTTATAGTAGAAAATAAGGACGACTTCTGAACTTGTATAGGTATATGAGCTCGGTTGGAATTGGAATGACTTTAAGCTACTAGCCCAAGGATCCCTTGCTGGCCACCTTCTTGAATGTGGATGCCAACTTACTGGTGGATACTACATACATCCAGGTTCTCAGAACGTGTATTCCACATTTTACGATAACATAAATATTATCTATTTCTTTGCCACTGGAAAATTATTTCGTATCAGTTTAGGCATTTCTTCTTGTTTTACATATCTGTTTACGAGTGCCATAGGCTCAAAGTGTTTTCATAGTCTGGAAACTTAATGATTTGAAACTAAAGTGTGAGGATAACAGTAGATATTCTAAGACTTTATGACTATCCTACTGGGATATTGGTTAAACTGATTTTTGACATTCATGCCAAATTGCAGGGGATAAAATTCGAGATCTTCCTTTTCAGCAGCTCCTAGAGTTGTCCCTTCCTTACTGTAAAGTGTTCCACGATGGAGGAGTTTGTTTGCAGAAAGTTAAAGGCAGTGGAGGTGTTCTTAACTGTCATACATGTGCTCAACAACTTCTTTATGAGGTGGGAGACCCTCAGGCTTATGTTATGCCTGACATTGTAAGTAATACTCTTCTACTGATTGGGAAGACCCTGCCAAATAAAAATAAAGAATTATATATTAATGCTTTGGAAAATAACAGACGATGGATCTTACTGATGTTTTTTTCGACCACTATCAAATGATAAAGTCCTCTGTTTTGGAGCAAAGCCGTCTGAGGCATTATATCCTGAGAAACTTCTGCAGTTGATTCCAAAGGTGATGACTAATTTATTGTTCTTCTGAAGTTAATCATAAGGTCTTATAAGTTGTCCTCTTTTTCACCTACAGTTTTCTTTTGTCATATGGCTCTTCTTAAAATTGCCTCTCCTTTGCCTGTTCCTTAGGATTATGGATGGAAAGGGTGGGGAGAGATATCTTACGGGGGCAATGGGAGCATAATTAGAGCTCGTGCTGCTGAATTTTTGGTTTGTATGATATCCTCTGGAAATATATGTAATTAGTTTGCTCCCTAAATGTCCTTTTCTAACAAGTTGTGAACGGACAGATTTATTTGACCTGCAAGTTTCAGTTTGCCCTCAGAATTCTGCTGTTTTTGTGGCATCATTTTTAATTACTGCTAAATTTCCATTTTATGGGTAACTGATTTGTAATTGACATCTAGGAATTTCCCTTTTTTTTTCGAAAATCTGTCTCTCAAGGACTTTTATTTATTTTTATTTTTTTAAAAAGAAGCTCTGAGGACCAATCAGCTTGTATCTGAATGCGATTTCCTAGCTGTCAGCAGTTTATAGGACATTATTTTTCGAAATTGGGATATTGATGGGTAACTTTACATTATTATTGATCTGAATGTCTATGCTATTTCTTATGATTAGTTGAGTGCATTTGGAGTAAGAAAGGAACAAGCATGTGCCATGCTGGTTTAGGATCAATTGCATGCCACTTGTGATGGTCAACAATAAATCTTGCCATCATCCGCTTTGAATATTTGGTCAAAGAATTACGTTGTGTCGATTCTTTCATTGCAGTATACTTCATTTTTCTGTTATGCATCAAGGTGCTAACACTTACATGGTCATAGGCTGTCACACTAAATATTGTAAGGCAAAGTCGTTATTTTCATTGATCACCATTACTGTCGTTCCTATTTTGCATTCTCCACTTCATCTATGGGAAATTGAATTACTTATTTCATCTTCTCCCTGAGCAGAGCACACTGCAGAAGTTTATATGAAACAAATAGAAACATTTAATTAAGTTAAGAGGCTTTTAACATTTTACTGTTGTGCAGGTTAGGTCATGGATTGAAGAAGTATACTCTGGCATTAGTGACAGAATAATCTCCTATGTCATTGGTTTTGATAGCCTGAAGGCAGTTGATAACAGTCAAGCTCTGGATACACGATATCTACAGGATGTTCGGCTTCGGATGGATGGTTTATTTGAACAGAAGGAGCATGCAGCTCGATTCATTAAGGAATTTACAGCTCTCTACACAAATGGACCTGCTGGTGGGGGTGGAATCAGGTTAACTTAATTATCCGGCTTAAAAAGTTTTATGAAATACACTAAATAAAAGGTTTTATTAACTATGAATTAATGCTCAACAGTTAACCCAGCAGATGAAAGTATGATAAAATCGTTAAAGGGTACAACTGTATACAATGACACTACTTTTCTCGTGTTCACTTGCAGCACCGGACAAAATAAGGAGATTATCCTTCAAAAACAACTGGTATTCTCCGCTTTTCTTCTTGACAAGGACCAACATATATGTTGCTTGTTCTGATGACAAAGTACATGGAAAATTTGCAGTATGTCACAGTACATATATGTTCAATCTGTACAATTCTTAAACCAATGGAATAAAATGTCACAGATTAGTAACTATTTCACAATCATCTCTTAAGCTAATAATAGATGTACATCAATGCTTTCTTTCTCTTTTAGTTCTCCAGGTTTATGCATGGGCGTTTGTGTGCAACATTTCTTCTTGCTCTTAATCTGTGTCCTAGTAATTGCATGGATTCTTGGGTTTGACCTTTGCATTATGAGAAAAAATGTTGATGAGGTAAGTCTTTTGTTCATGCAGATTGGACGTGACTCTGTATTTTGGAAAGTTGAATCAAAGAGAACCAAGTTCTTTATTTCTTGTAGCCAAAAGAAAGCTAGCAATTCCATGGAGGAGTTCCTTTTTGATCATAATGTAAACACACAGACAGCAGTGGGATGCGTGTACCCTTTGCCTGAATCAGTACAAAAGCCTACTTATGGCCAGCCAATTGCTCTTTACCAGGCGGCACATAGCAGGGCTGGTGATAAAGGAAATGACTTGAATTTCTCCATAATTCCACATTTTGCTGAAGATATTGAGAAGCTGAAATTAGTTATAACACCCGAGTGGATAACTGAAGTGGTTTTGAAGCTTCTTAATCCGTCATCATTCCCAGATCCCGATTCCATTGCAAAGAGAAATAAATGGGCCCAAAAGCATGTGAAGGTGGAGATTTATGAAGTCAAAGGAATCCATTCTTTGAATGTAGTTGTGAGGAACATTCTTGACGGTGGGGTGAATTGCTCTCGAAGGATCGATCGTCATGGCAAATGCATTTCAGATCTCATTTTGTGTCAACAGGTAGTATTGCCTCCGTGAGCACAACTATGTAATGACACAAGTGTACTGGTTTCTTTTGTTCCTTTGCTCCAAGAGTCCAACTTCAATCATTTTTATGGTCCGGACACAAATGCAGTGTGCGTTAACTTCGAATTCCTTTGTGTATAACTGTTCATCTTGGTTCGATTTTGGAGCTCTTTATATGACATAAAAGGTCAATGTATTTTTGTACATAATGGGATCAAGTATCTTATCAATGAGACAATATTCTACGTAAAGTTATAAAATGTCATGTGTGGGCGGTAGCGAAGTTAATGGAAGACAGCAGATGACAGAAACAGCTTTGAGCATCCTGATCAATCAATTTGTAGCTCTACCCCATAGTGAAAGCTACTTTGGAGAATATGCAGTAATAATGTTAACACATCAGAGACGAGTTGGAGATTCTTCAGGATGCGGTTAAAAGACAGCACAACTCAGAAAGGATGACAGTTGAAGAGGCACTTACGAGAGCTGGTTATGATGTCGAAGATTTAATAGACCTGATTCAACAGCCCATGGATGAACCTCACTCTAGCTATGTTCAAGAATGATTCATTCTATAAAATAGATGCAAAGGACTTAAAAAATTTTAAATTGAATACATTCTTACTATCTCGGCCCAAAATGGCAGTAATCATGCCGTCCCACGATCTTAGGCACCCTTTCTATCGCGGCTGCTTCATTGCCTAAGATTTCTTATCCAAAAGTACAACTCCACTTGCTTGAGAAGGGGGCCAAGGTCAATGCTTGACGCATGAAACGTGACAGGTCGTCTGCAAATAAATACTGCGTCATCCGGCCGGCAGCCCAATGACAGATATAGAGGTAAAAATTAGACAGATAGTAACCCATAATTAAAAGATTGAAAGTTCAAGTATTTATCCGGGACAAAAAAACTGCTCACTTGCGACGAATAGAAGCCAATAATTGGGTAGACGTGGGCGTTTTTCTCCATCAGCGTACTCGATCAGAAAGACTCCGAAATGCTAATGAAAAATTCTTTTCTTTCTCTAAAAAAAGAAAAATTGTAATGCAAAAATAAAATAAAGTCATCGTACTGAAACGTTTGCCTGTGAAGTCATGTTCCCTCTGCTTTGAAAGGTCGGCCTGGTGCCGCGTGGGAAGATATATGGCCCCACAAGCATAAAATAATTGCTCACCTAATACTTTTTTCTCGTGGGTCCCAAAAGTGTATTGAGCAAATATAAAATTTAGAGATAATAATTTTTTTATTTGGATATCTTGAAATTTAGTTAAAAAAATTTTAACTTTAATCAAAATAAATTTATCTAAACATTTTATAAAATAATATTTTTTTATAAAAAAACAAAATTTTAAAAAATTTTTGGGAGGCACATCATGTGCCCATAAAATGAAATATTTTATTTTTATTTTATTTTCTTATTATTTAAACATGTAATTTTTTTAAAAATTTATTTTAATAAATCTCATTACATTTTCAGTTTATAGTTTTTTTAAAAAAAATTTCATGTTATTTAATCTCTTTGTATTTTTATTTTTTTCATTTAAGTTATTTTTATGTCAACCAAACATATCTTTAAAATTTAATTGATGCAAATAAACGATATGTTTTTTCTACGGCAACCTGCAAAATAAATAATATGTTGATCTTATTAAAAAAGATAAAACTAATCAAACTAATATCACACAATATTTTGATAAACATTAAGAAAGACAGATTCCAATGACATCACGTTCGATGTATTTTATTTTCCTATTTTCTAAAACTTGAAAAAAAATTATAATATAGAGCCAATTAATTAATGTGTGGAAAACTGAACTCATGAGTCAAGCATGATGTAACTTCTTTTTCCATCAGGCGAAGACGTGCACCACTCCTCATCGCTCGCAGAAAACGGGTTTAATAGGGGCTAAATTTTATCATGGTTATTACCGTAACAAATCAATCACCGCTTCGTCCCTACTTAACCATGACAACATATAACCATAAGATAGCCGAGGCAAGCATTGGCACTAGCAAAAAAATTTTTTTAAAACAATCACGGTAATACTGTACAAATCCGTGGCAAATTAGCTACTGCCTCGTCACCACAAGTTTGACAATATCCACTTTTTTAAAAAAGAAACACTAGTCAATAATCTTTATAAATATTTTTTACTTGTCATGTTTAGAATCGTGGTAAAGTGGCGACTAACTTTATTTTTAAAATATATATATGGCGGTGGAGCATGTGACTAAATAATTAATAAAATAATGATATTACCACAGCATTTGCCACGACAGGCCGTGATATTTTTTAATTCTCATAAAAATTCAAATTGAATTGACGCGAGTGCACGCAACTGGTGGCCATATAAAGGCCATGCATTTGGAGCATGCACGCTGCCTTAGGCCGCCGTGTGCAGCAAATGGCCTAAGGCTGCCGCCAGCCTGCACTTGGCGTTGCCAGCCACGGAACTCCTATGACCAATGCTCTTGCCTCGCCACCTCATGGTGCCGGCCTCCCTTCCGGTTGCCTTACCTCGTTGCCTACTGCCCTCTCTCTGTAGCATTGATGTAAAACCGATAACATGAGTCAGGGATTATATTAGTAAATTAATCGATTCAATCATTGGTTTGAGTCGAGTCAATATTACGACATATGTACGGAGCCAATGACAATTGTGTTATGAGTGATGATAATCATGTATTCGAGTATATAATGATAATGCCAGAAAAATGATAAGAAATAAGTTATTAGAGTATATGACAATATGCTATTTATTTTTTATATATTTGAGCGTAAAATTATTTTTAAGCCAAATAACACATTAAGATATGTTAAATAGTAGTTTGGGTGAGTTATTAGTTATAAAAGATATCATTTTGATGTTATTGAGTGTATTACATTTTATGGTATTTTTTTATTTTTTCTAAATATTTTTTAGAATTTATTAGGAATTAGTTATAATATTGCAGTACTACTCCGTCGTCGGCGTCCCTTACACCTAGATAACCTTCCCCACTGCCCCTCCCCGTGCGCCACAGCCGAGATGGAGCAAGGACCCAATCGGGCTCGCCCTCACTTTGGTCGTGTTGAGCTTGCTGAATCGGTGCTAACCCATAGCCCCAGCCACGCCACCTCCCCGGCCAAGCCGCCACCGGCAGCCACCTTGCTAGCCATGGTAGGAAATAGCCAAAAAGCCTTGGATTTGCCCGAATTCGCTAGAAATCATTGAATTTTAACTTGATAGAACTTCGGGCACTATTGAGTACCGAATTCGATTCCTGGGATGCGTGACCAAATCCTAATCGTTGCTGATTACTGATGACGCAAGGTATAATTACCTTCGACCTAATTATTTAAAATTAATAATTATAAATATAACTTGTTAAGATTTGGTTGATTGACATGATTAAATACCTTGATTGCAAATAAAATGAAATTGCATTATTTGAATTTTATTGAACGAATGTTAATAATCTAATTAGGTAAATTAGGTATAATTAGCTAATTAACTGCAACGTAATTCAAAAAATCATGACGTGAGTGTATTGATATGAGTGTGTTATTTAGGATGTGTGAATGTATTATTAAGATAGTGGGCGTTAGCTTTTATATTTGATGTATAGGGACGGAGTAGGAACTTGCCACCTAGGCGCGTGGACATGATTAGAATTTCTACTAGGTCCGTTTAGAAGTTGCTTCTAGTTTGATCATATCTTCTATTGTGATTTGGTTTAACAAGTAAGTGGACGTATTGAGTGGTGGATTTATCGTATCTCACTCCACACGAGCTATATAGATGATTGTATTTTCAGATTAATAACTATTGAGGATGAGATCATTTGAGTTTGTTTTAAAAACTCATATCAAGATCATGATGCCCTCAAGATTAGTATATTATGATGCCTAGCCAAACCTAAATGTATATGGATTTTTCGATTTTTTTTTTAGTAAGATGTGAGACAAGGGAAAAGTCGACTTACACGTACCATGATCGGGCGTACGTGGCAGTCAAAGCGGACTCTAGATTGGTGAGTGGTCTGTTCCATTCCCGAGGGATCCTGACGACTCTATATTTTGAGTTCCTCAAACCCAGAGAAGTGTGGAGGATTACAAGTACTGCAATGTAGCGCATGTCTAAAATTATAGATTTAAAGGGTATTGAAGGCGCCTACCCGAAAGTACTCGGTATTTGTGTTCAGGGCTAGGAGTTATATGGAGGAAGTAGAGGGCTTTAATATAATAGATTTCCCGAGCGTGGGATAATATGAAAATGCTGAGGTATAAGACTAGTCAAAATAAGACATTGTTCAAGCCAAGGCTTATGACTCCTTATTAGTAACCTTTTGAGTGATTCTAATATATAGGAATTATGATTGATTTTATTTAATATGAGAGTTATCTCTCATGTGCTAATTTAATTATTTAATTATCTTTGGCCAATTTGATTTCAAATACATATAAGCTATATTGCAAACCCCGATCGAATCTATAGAAGCATTAGTTTATGCATTCCTATTAGTATTGACTTTAGCGATAGTTTTTTTCACTATTTTTTTCGAGACTCATATTTCTTCTAAGAAGATAAAATGCTATTGGATTAGGCATGTTAATCCATAGGTTGAAAGGCTTTGTACTGCTTTTAATCTTTCCCACAATAGTATATTTCTCTTGGCGGACTTAAACGATTCTGTTGTCCACGTTAATTTCTTGGTGTATTTATTTTGCTCCTTCCCTATTTCCGCTGCCCTGGCTTAGAGTGATCCATATCCCTAACAACAACAACATCAAGGCGGTCGCACTTAAATATGCTCATAAAAAAGTACCAAACGAGGGGCCTCAAACCATCACGCGTGGCTTTTTATTTTAGAAAGTATAGTGTAAGAAAAGGTGGCGTTGGCCTCCGTCTTACAAAAATAGCCCTCGTTTCAATCTGTCGTTGGACAGTGCAATTAGTGTTGGACGAATTTGGGTATTATTAGGGTGACAAGATAAGATCATCGGAAATACCCCCACCTTATTGTGAAATGCAAAGCCTTCTTTTTGCATAAGAATTGTGAGAACAAATATGGAATATATATGAAGAGATAATGAATACTTATATATAACTTTCATATGTACATACCTATTCTTTTTTCAAGGTTATATGTATATAAAGGTTATATCACCTTTATATAGATATGTTTGCAATTTGACATAAATTATAATTACTATCCTAAATAGCTAAGGATTAATTAAAGAGAATAATTAGTATAAGCAGCAACTAATACTCTTCTAATAGCTACATTTAATGTTAACCCTTAAATTAAAAGAATAGTTAGATGATGAAAGTAATTTTATTCAAGTAAAAAAATTACACTTACCTGATCTATATTAATGGCTGGATTTAATTATTCTCATATCAGCAGTTGCTGATACTAAAACATCTCTTAATTAAAATCTGTATATATGCATGTACACGATGCACATTTATTAATTAAATGAATTAGGGCAGGTTTGAGGGTAATAGGGTCGGGTCAGAGTTAGATTAGGACATTTTAGGGACAAAACCTAACTAAATACGCTAATGTTGTACAGCTCAATATCACTGACAAAATTCAATTTGTCGGTATATTTTTTAATCTTCTTCTCACTAGTGTGGGACGCTGCTTATCATCCGCGGGTATGGGAAGTCTTGAAATCAGGCCTTGACGGGCCTAGTCTGACTTCTTGCGCCTTGTTGAAGGCGTGAAGCCTTGTTTTTAAACTTCAGATTAAAAAAATCATAAGAAAATATAAATTTAAATTAAAAAGGATAGTAAGCATATTAAATACCATGTTTGCACATATGTACATATTATTAATTAATTAATTTATTGTGGAAGAAAAAAGGGTCATAGGTGATTAAACAGCCAGGCCGGCCAACATGATGACGGGATCAAGACCAGGAAGGGATGCGGCGGAATCATGTAAGGAATATGCCACGGTCAGATGCCCCACCCACTGTACAGAACCCTGAGAGTAGTTTCATGGAACCTTCATTTGTCCCTCGCCCAAGTAAAATATGTCCGGACGGGGTCTAAGTATATATGATCCATATCATTAGTTAATTATGTGTTGGGCAAGTTGCGGTGTAATCCTCGGATGCCTCCCAAAGATCCCGACAAGGACCTCCTTTTCACCGGAAAGTGGAGGTGAAAATCTTTAGGCCATTCCTTGATCTATAAACCACAAGATGGTGGACCTGTTCGCCGCTTAATTTGGTGACACCTAACCAACTCGTCTAGCTTCTTATCAATCGATGTGTCTCGGATGCAAACATGATCCACACAACTGCTAGATTCACGATCACTTCTCCTTCATCAAACCCGTAAGTAATCACACTCTCGAGTCTCCCATCGATCCCCAAAAAACATTTTAATACACACAATTAGCAGTAATTAATCGTACTGTTTGAAATATTCGCTTTCGTTTGCTCTTCTCTAATTGATTCATTTAAGTTGTTATATGTTTGCAGAAATTACTCTTAATTAATAAATTGTTGATAAAATAGCTTGCCGAATGTATATTTAATATGGCTATGGTGAGCTCGCAACCGGTTGTTAATGAGATGGACAGTACTGGGCACAAGGCGTTTGAGGTGGCCGGGAGGACAACATCCTCTCCGTTGATCAGCGGTAGCTACACTAATACTCCAATTAGGGATCAGTTGTCGGAGCTGGGGTCTCCTTCACCGGCAATACTAACATCCGCCATAGGGGCGGAAGAGACCTTGTTCGTGGCTGTCAGTAAGGAGGTGAAGGAGTGCAAGTCGACTGTGGAATGGGCCATAAAGCACGGCGGTGGGAGGAAGATCGGGATCCTCCATGTCCACCAACTTGCCCAGAGGATCCCCACTCGTAAGATTTCCCCACTTGTTTATTCTGAAAAATTGCTAGCACTAAGTTTGTGTTAATTAATTTAGATTGAGGGTAGATCTTGGTTTTTGTTCCATATTATAATAATATGATTTTGTTGCTTGCAGTAATGGGAAAATTTCCTGCTCAACAATGCACACCCAAGCAAGTCGAGAAGCACCGCGAAGAAGAAAAGAAGAATATGCAGGTTACGCTTGATGAATACCGACTAATATGTGCTAGAAGCAAGGTGGGTAATTAACTGTACTAAAACGTTGATCTCTTTGTTACATTTTTTTATCTCTCATTACATGTTTCCACCTTACACCACTGCGTTTGCCACGCACACGTACATTTGTGAGCAGTACCTAGCATGTCTTCCTGACCCGTATAGTCTTAGATATACAGGTTGAATCAGAAAAGATATTCATTGAAACGGAAGATACCGTGGAGAAGGGAATTCTAGATCTGGTGATACAGCATGGAATCAGCCTGCTTGTCATGGGGGCTGCTGCCGACAAACACTACTCACTGTATAATCCTCTCATCTCCACTTACCCTCTATATATATACGATCAAAATTTTCATTCAGCTAGACGTTTATTGATTTGATGGAAATATCCTGTCGGCGGTCACCGCTCTATCTAATAGTGAATAGTATATTTTGTAGACTTCTATAAGATCAAATATGACTGACTTAAATGAGTATCAAAATTATCACTTAGCCTCTTAGAACAAGTCAACTAATCAATTAACCCCTTTTATTAAAAAAAACCCATTACTTAAGCACTATTAAAATTAATATTGTTAGATAAACACTGTTAGGTGATGACACAAAAAAATTACAATCGGTCAATTTATGATGTAAAATAATAAACTAGAAAATAACATTATTTAATACTAAATACTAAAAATTAATTAATATAATATAAAATAAATATTATAAAATTATATATATAATAATAATAATTCAATAAAATAAATTATTAGTTTATTTAATTTTCTATTAAGGTCATTTATTAGCTCATAGTACGCAAGATGAAATATTTTTATTATTTATTTCATATATGGGTTAAAAATTAAGCGTATAGTAGGAAGTTAAATAAAATAAAAATTTTATTATTTATGTCAACTTTTTATTTTGTTATTATGTTTTTATTTTATAATTTATTTAATTTTAGTTTAATTAATTTTTTTGAAGTGATATTATCTCTAAACTATTCCAATCCTCAAATGTCATTATTTTAATGGAGTTTGTTTAACCTTGTCAGTTTTGAGGTTATTAGTTTTGAGGATGATTATGTAATATTTTTTTAAAATAAGGGGGTTAAGTGATGAGTTGATTTAGTCTGTGGGCCTCCAGTGATGTTTTTATTCATTCGGGGAGTTAAAGATATTTTTACTCTAAATATAATTAATTATATATATATATACTTACAAAATATATATAGCTTTGTCATTTAATTTGTTTTACATTGTTTTCTTCCTTACTCTATATTAAGTTAAGGAATTTTTAGTAAGAAATTAAGTGAATTAGCTTGAAATGCAGGAGGACAAAGTTGCCCAAATCGAAAAAAGCAATTGCTGTTAGCAGGAGTGCGCCTCTTTGGTGCAATATATGGTTTATTTGTGACGGCAAGCTTGTTTGCTCCAGGTATATACATATTTATTTATGCATGTAGTGTGTATATATATATATATATATATATATATATATATATATATATATATATATATATACATTGGTGGCAATACAATTATCAACATGGCTGTTAATTTTTTCCGAGGGTGTACTTTATAGGGCTCTGTTTATTTAGTTACACTAGTAGAAAATCGGTCTTCATCCACCGGAAATCCCGTCAATGAAGATCATAAATGCAATTGCTGATAAAAATTGTGAGCTCATAATCCAGTTGCACTAGCTATGGTTGCTAATAAAATCTGCTATTGAAAAAAAATCCAGTCACAAAAGTGCATTCGGATGCACGAGTTTCAGTTCGGTTTCTAAATTAGCAACTGTATATGTGGTTGTAAAACTGGTTGCAAATTATTTATAATCGGGTTTTTGGTCGTAAATTCAATTTCAATTACATTTCTAGAATGGTTTCTTTTCAGTTGATAAACTTTTACAACCCACAAACCAGTCAAAACTCAGTCACAAAATATCCTATTTTTTTAAATATTTGTTATTTTTTGTTGTAAATTACCTGCTTAATAACAAAATATTATAAATAAATATATATGATGACATATATATATATATATATATATATATATAAACATAGAATAGAAGTTAAATTTAAAATACAATAAAATATTCAATGTTATACATAAAATATAATTCAAATATTTAATACAAAAAACCCTATTTATATTTATATCAGGGAGGAGTGGGAGGATCATGAGGGGGCATATCAGAGTCATAATAAAAAAGGGGTCACAATATTGTTCCCTACAAATGGTCATCAAATGATAAAGCATTCGAGTGTCCAAAGCCCCAGTAATGGACTGCACAAGTTGGTCATCTCTACTCTGAACCTCCCCCTTCAGTCGTTGGCCCCCTCAATCCGGATTGAAAATTCTACCTCATAATCAACTTTTATACATCGAGTTATACCCATTTGTATTCATTATCGCATGTAGTAAACACTAAAAATAAGTTAATCATATGTCTATATTACAATAACATACAGTTGTATATATAAAATTCATGTAATACTTGAAAATTATTACTTTACATGATTGTGAAATAAAACTATAATAAATTAAAAGTTAATTATAAAATCATAATACTCAACACAACTTGAAACTAATCGATTCAAGAAAAACACTAAGTGATGTAGTTGATCTTATGGAATCATAGTGCTCGACTGTAGTCCAAACTTATTAACTACATAAAAGCACTTATTTCAATAGTTTAACTAATAGAATTAAATTGTAACCTAAGAGGTGTAAAAATTCAAATCTCAAAGTTTAATTAGAGTGTCATTGTATTAATTCAATTATTACTTTACACATCTAGTTTCAAACATCACAAAATAATAATTCATTTAATTATTAATTTTAATCATGAATTTAAAAAAATAAAATAAAATTATGCTAATAATACTATCATTATCATTCTTTTAAATCTTATATATTAACAACAATAAACAATAAACATTCAACAACAATTATAATAAAATTTCAAACATAATCAAATTAATTAGTTTTAAAAAATTCCAACTACCCTAATTTAAAATTATATCCAAAATAAGAATCATAATCACAAAATAAACACCTAATTTTAAAAAGCTAACCGAACAATAAACAATAAACATTCAACAATAATTATAATAAAATTTCAAAAATAATCAAATTAATTAGTTTTTAAACAATTTCACCTACCCTAATTCCAAAATATATCCATACAAACAACCATAATTACAAATTAAACCATAATTTTAAAAATTTGTCATATTAATAAACAATAAACATTCAATAACAATTAATAAACAATGCCAATCTATGATTTCGATCATAATTAACATATTTATCAAAACAAATAAAAAACTTTAAAAACGAAAAAAATATACCTACAAGGTGTGTCAATCATGGCGGCGGCGGCGGCAACGATGATGAGCAACGCTGCATCATGACTTGCGGCAGCAAGCAGCGGCGAGCTGGCAAAGACTCTAGGGTTTAGATGGGGCATTAGCCCCTGCTTTTTTAACTATAATCGACATTTTGCGATAGGATTTGCGACTGCTAATGCAGTCACAATTTAAGTTATAAAATTTTCAACCTCTTTAAATTATTAAGCTTTGAAATTCAACTTAGGAACTGATATGCTACTGTAAATGACGGCCACAAACAATTTGTGACCATAATTAGTGACCACAAAGCTCGGTTGCAAAGTTCCCGTCACTAAATTGGTCACTAAATGGTTACTAAAGCATAGATATATTCTACGACTGGATTTACGGTTGCAAAGTGGTTGTAAAATTTACCTGTTTCAATGTGGTCGCTAATTTGTGACTGCATTTAGGTCGTTGATGAACTATATTCTACTAATAGTAGTGTGACATTTTTTTTAGGTCACTGAATTTTAATTTTGGTTAGAATAAATTCCATTTAAGAGAGTTAATTTTATTTATTGTATTGCATATAGATTTACTTCACTAAGTATAAAATTACTCTATTCAGTATATAGTTAATTTATTTAAGTTTATGAAATATATATGGACCAAAACAGTTTAGTTGACGAACTTCGTATAAATAGATCGACACGAGACAAAATTTAAAGTTCTCTTGCGGATCTAGATGGTGAAGGAATACTCTTTCTACTTTGAATGAGTCCCTAATTTGCTTGGTGAAATCTAAACAATCTTATCTGATACTGGAAGTTATGAATCTTTGATTCATATTTTTAGCTATACTATTACCAAATCTTCCACAATTAGTTAGTCTTCCACTAAAAGCTATCTTTTACTAAAGTAGTTTATGGTAAGATGCAATTTAGACTTTTACTAAATGGTCCTCCAAAAATTTATTACAATAAAATTTCTTATAAAAAATACAAAAAAGAGATTTTTTAAAGATAAATTTTACATCTCATATTTACATCATATTTATAATTAACTATAATTTGTAAATTATAACTAAGAAAATTATCATACATTTTGAGTTTTTTCAAGCCAACCAAACTGACTAAAGTAATAATGTCTTGTATTTATACATAGATGCACGTATTACTTAACTCATTCTATATACAGATCGCCAATATTAGTTTATACACATCATGGATTGCCAATATTAGCTAGTTTAGTAATGCAATATGGGAGGAGCTAATTCATCTCCCCATATATATATATATATATATATATATATATATGTCACAAATCAAAAATTAATAGTTACATGCAAATTTCATTAAAAAAGATACTAAATTTATCTCCAGCTGGTCCGTAAGTGCTTTTTATTTTTATATGATCGAAAAAAACCGTAAACATACAGATGATGTTGAGATCATCTTAATTCCCTATATACTACTTATCCACTAATTATTTAACCATAGATTACCATCACGTAGAGTTGAGATTTTGAAAGAAAAACTTGGTGATTATCTATCTATATTTATTGAGGTAAAAAATTGTTTATATGTTGGTGGATACGCCGTTGACTTGTTCATATCAATTCTGCAGGCGCCCAAATGTTCAATGAAATATTTTTTTGCCAAATCAATTAGATATTAAGTTACTACACAGAGCCGTCGATCATTTAACAGTGCCACCATGATTCTCCTTTATTACTTAATTCTAATAAAAACTTCTATCCACTTTTTGCCACTGCTGGGAGATTAATTGAGGGTGGGTTATATATTCATCAATGCGCAAATTTACATTTATCAATATACATACGATATGATCTCTTTCTTCCCATAATCTTTATTTACAGGGAGGCCGGACAAGATGGCACTGGCGTATATGTGACTCCGCCATCACCAGTAACGCCATCAAGGTCCCCCGCCTTCTTCCCTACCGCCCTGTCGAGGTCAACCACTGGGTCTAGCAGTCATTCCTTACACGACAGTGTCCACTCTATTTCATCGGCGGCCAGCAGTAGAGGTTCAAGTGTTTACTTGAAAGACTTTGGCTCCATCTTGTCACCCTCCAACTCCTCGCGGGGGGTCTTCTACTCATAACGCAGGAGGTGATGATCAAAGTGATGAAACCCGAGGCAATAGTACTTCAACTACTCCCGCGTATCAAGATGCAGGTTACGATAGGAAAACGACCGAACCAAGTTGAATGCGAGATCAAGGATTGTCTGCCAAGATCAAAGGCAGTCTTCTCTACTACCTCATGCTCAAATGGTAACTAATTAATTGGCCGATCGTATTCTTCATATTCTGAACGTCCTCGGTCCTTATATATATATATATACACTTGATAGGATAATAGAATTACTTGATGTACCTAGCCAACAATCGATCGGCGAATTGCAGGTGGTCCTGAATAATATAGAGGAATTAACTAATAGTTCACTAATGAATTCATGTGTACGTGCTAATTTTATAATAGGTAGGACCGAACGCAGAGGAGGACTTGTTCGAACAACTGCAACAAAGCATGATGGACGCTAATAACTGTAGGCGCGATGCATACGAGGAATCTGTCAAGCGCCGTTCTGCAGAAAAGCAAGCTCTTGAAGCAAGTCGCAAGGTAAACTTATAATTAGTTCAAGCTCTAACCTATAACATCGATCGTCCTAAACATTAATATGATAATGCTTGCTCAATTTGTCAGCTCGTCGCTCGTTAATTTCTGATCGATTGAAAGACTAGTGTCTAACGAATATACTTAATACTTGGTTGAAACCAAAATGACCCTGCCCAATTCTAGTACTAGAGACCTGTTTTCAACTCTGTAACATTAATATCGATCGATGGATAAAGATTCAATTGTTTTCCAGCGATATTGAAATTATATGCATGCATGATTGGTTTTCCTTGCAAATTAAGTTATGAAATATGATCAATTAAGCTCCTGCATGGCTTGAGTCACGTACAGGTGAAACAGTCGGAGTCGGCATACCTGAACGAGATGAAGCGAAGAAAGGAAATAGAAGAGAAGCTGGCGCAGGAGACCCTCAATCTGGAAGCAATCACAACGCAAAACAAACAACAAATGGAAGAGCTACAACGTGCCAGAGATCTCCAAGCAGCCCTTGAGAAGGAGCTCGCCGATTCCCGCCAAACGACGGTGAAGTTGACGAATTCTCTATCAGAAGCGAGACAAAACTTGGATGCAGTACGGGTAGAGCTTGAAACATGCAAGAGAGAGAGGGAGGAGGCCATTAAAATAGCGGAGGGCCTCCACAATCGGATTGACGAGACGCGTTCAAGCTCCTTTGGGCTAGAAGCCTTCTCCCAGTTCGCTTATTCCGAGATTGAGGAGGCAACTCGAGGGCTTCATGATTCATTGAAGATCGGGGGAGGCGGCTATGGCAGTGTGTACGAAGGGCTGCTAAGGCACATTCATGTGGCGATCAAGATCCTGAATCCCGATAGTCGGCAAGGCGAGAACGAGTTCAAATATGAGGTTGGACGACGATATTAATCGTTTTATTTGATTTGATTCACATTTTCCACTCTTTTTCAATCTCAACAAAAAAATTAATATGGCAGATGGAGATTTTAACACGGGTTAGGCATCCAAACCTGGTGACATTAATTGGCACCTGCCCGGAGGCGAAGGCCCTCATCTACGAGTACCTCCCCAATGGAAGCCTTGAAGATCGGCTCCTCTGCAAACACAACACTCCACCGCTGTCATGGCAGGCCCGGGTCCGCATCCTCTACGAAGTCTGCTCAGCCCTCGTCTTCCTCCACTCCGTCCAGCCCCATTGCATCGTCCACGGCGATCTCAAGCCGGCTAACATCCTGCTAGACACCAACTTCGTTGCCAAACTCGGCGACTTTGGCATAGCACGGCTAATTCCTCGTCGAAGGGAAGACGTCACGGGCGCATCCCCGGGATGCACCTCCACCTTTGGTTGGATTACTGATCCAAAGGGCACATTTGCATATATAGACCCGGAGTTCGTGCAGAGTGGGGTTCTCACACCGAGATCAGATGTGTACTCCTTCGGAGTGGTGATTCTTCGAGTCCTGACTAAATCGCCTGCAATGGGGATAGTGAAGGAAGTGAAGCAGGCGGTGGATAATGGAGAGCTCGACCGGGTTTTGGATGGAACGGCCGGGTGCTGGCCATCCATGCTAGCAAAGCAGCTAGCAGAGTTGGGGCTCAAGTGCAGCGAGATGAACAGGAAGGAGAGGCCTCATCTTGAGTCGGAGGTGTGGAGTGTGCTTGAACAGCTAAAGAAGTATGTCGTAGCAGCAAGGTCTGAAGAACTGGCATTACCCAACACTGGCCCAAAAAAATTAAAGAAGGCCCGTTCTTGCTTCTCATGTCCTAAATTTCAGGTATGTAGTATTAATTTTGAAATTATCAACATTAAATTTTGGAAAAATAGCACGTGAGTTTTTTTATAATTTGTTGACGCATATATATTGAAGAAAATATCATTTTTTTTCAAAAAGAACAAATAAATATAATAAATAAATATATATATATATACATACATATGTCCAGCTTTTATTTTGTGAAACGCTTATAGTTTTGTGTCAGCAAGTCATCCAAGATCCACAAGGGGCAGCCAACGGATTCCCCATAGCAGTAGGGATAAGCAATGAAGGGAGGGATACGGATGGACGTGAATTGGTGGCGGCACGTAGCTCTCCCATGCATGACGAATCGCAAGCTCAGCCACGTGCAGGAGCTTATTTTGATTTATAACGCAGGAGTTGCAATTCAAAATCAAATGACTTTAAGAAAAATTTGTTAAAAAATAATAAAGATCAATATGGTTACAGATCAGAATTCCCGCAGTCTTAATATTTTTCTGTGCTTATTCTTGCTTTCGTCCTGAATTGCTTGTCTTCTTGTCCTCTGTGAATGTGCATTTGTTTGTCGGCAAATTAATGTATATAGACTGTGTACAATAATACGGTTTGATCATTAAAGAATGTTTTTAAGTATAAATGACTTGCCTCCCTTGTTTTTTGTTATTGCCCACTTGACGTCTAGAAGCAACCACTCACTCTCTCTCTCTCTATATATACTTTATTATTTATGATCCACTAAAAATAAATTTAATTTAAAGTGCAACACATATAAAATATACACGATATATGTAACTCACTTTAATTGTTTTAATAAACCTCATATATTTAATGTACTATTTCACTTTATTTCCTGAGCTATTAGGTAACATTCCCCGATCCAAAGAAAATTTTTATTTGTGAAATCTGAATATAAAATTTAGAGTTTTAGCTTTAAATTTTATATATATATATATATATATATATATATATATATATATATCGGTTGGACCTCAAACAAGGCATTATTCGTGTCTGTTCACTTAACTTCAGGTAAAACGTCGGTCGACCATGGTAAAAATTCTTCGATTAAATCGGTCACGGTTGGACACGATCAAAATTTAGTCAATATAGGAAGTTATTTTCATCTCATATTTATTTTATTATATAATTTTTTTATTGTAAATATTATTTTTTCCTCACAAACAACTAATATCTTATTTATATAATCGTTATCACTTATATTTTTTTAAGTTTCTCCCATGTCAATTAGCATAAAAATTAAAATCACTTTTAAAAAAAATACTTGAATAAAAAAATATTATATTACAATGGGAAAATTTAAAAAATAAAATTAATATGAAATCTACAACTAGATATGTGTCAAACAAGCCCTCTATTAAAATTGAAAGTTTATCAAATATTCGTCCTATTGGAGGCCTAAGTAAGAGATTACAAGGAGTAAACAAGCCGATAATGAAATGTTCATCAAAGAAGCCAATACAAACTAACTTGGAGAATTATTTAGACGAACTAACTATTCCTTTTGTAGATGGAGTAGATGAGCAATTTGATATATTATCATGGTAGAGATTGAACATAATAAAATATCTTATTTTTGAAAAAATTACTCTAGATATTTTAACAATTTCTATGTCAACCATCGCCTCTAAATCGACATTTAACATTGGAAAACAAATAATTGGCTCAACAAGAAATACTTTAAGCCTAAAAATACTTGAAGCTTTGATACGTGCTTAAAATTGGTTGAGAAGTGAATATTAAGGTAATTTATATTTTATATCCATGTATTTTCTATTTTTAATATATTTTTTAACATATATTTTTCTCTTGTTACTTTATTTTTTACTTGTAAAGAAACAACCAAGTTCATCATCAAATTTATTCGAAACAATAAATATTAAAGAATGGGAAAATATTGATGATTGTGTTGATGGAGATAGTATTCCAACATCTTCATGTCTATAATGAGCACGTGAGAATGTTATATTTAGTTTTTACTTTTTTAATATTTGTAAAATATTTTTACAACTAATTAACTCTTTACTATATTTTTTTCATGTAGGTGAGCTACATTGGATGAAGAATTAACTATTAGAATATTTTGTCATAGAAGTATATCTAATATTAGACTACATTTTGATGTCAAAGATTACTTTAAAGCTTCTATACATTGATTGTTTTTTATTTGACTTGGAAATCTATACAGGAGCTAAAATTTGAAAATTTATTAACTATGGCACTAATTGAGAGCATTCTAACTATATAGTAAATGATTTGATATGATTGTTGATGTAAATGTATTGTTCTAAATTCTTAAATATAAGTATAACTTTTATCTTTTTTCTATGTATGTCATTTTGGGTTATTTTAGATATTAAATATTAATTATATTTATAAACTTAATTAATTATAATATATATCCTGATTTGAAATTTTGATAGAACATAATATTAGCCTCATAAATATTGAAGGCATTATGTAATTGATAAAAAATACTGGACACTCGGTCGATCAAATTCGGTCGGACATACTCTGGACTTCAGTTAGACTCAGTAATTCGGACGTCTACGCCCATATATATATATATATATATATATATATATATATATATATATATATATATATTGTAAAACCTGTGACTCGAGTGAGAGTTTTATATTAGCAAACAAGTCAAGTCAGTCGAGGCCAGCCGTGAGTTATGAGAGATGAGGTACCTGAATATATGATGATAACATCGAAAAGATAGTGAGAAATGAGTTATCAGAGTATATGAAAGTATGCAGTATTTTTTTATGTATTTGATCATAGAATTATTTCTAAACCGAATAGCGAATTAGGATGTGTTATAAGGTAGTTTGGATGAACTATTAGTTATAAAATTTGTTGTTGTGGTGTTATGGTGTGTAGTATATTTTATTGGATTTTTTTACAATTTATTATGAGTTGGTTATTATTTTTAATTCGAGTCGGATTCGTGTCAAGTTTTATTCACAAAATTGCCACTGACTTTCTCCCCCCAAACCCTCATTGCTGCCCCTATGCTCGCCGCCAAAGCAGTTTCCAGCTGCTGCCTCCGGCTGCCACCTTGTTGCCGATCAAAGCCGCCGAGCCCCGTCATGTCGTCATCGTGCCGCCCAGAGCGCCCTCACCCTACGCGAGGAAGCCAAGCATTTGCACCTCAATCCTGTCGCTATTCCGCTGCCGGTGACCGTCTCTGCCATCGTCCAGTTGCCGCCTTGACGCTGCCGACCCTCCCACGACCTTCCCCGATTGGAGCAGAGCCCAACGCCGCCCATCCCGGTTGGATTTCTTCACCCCACCGCCAACCGCCCTTATTTTGCCACTTTTTGGCGAGCAACCGCCTCCGCCCACCTCGTCGATGTTGTAGACACATCGGGCTCGCTTAGCCGATGCCAATAGCACCCCATACCACCACCATCCCGCCGGTAGCTGTTGCAGACAACAGTTGTTGGAAAACTGCTAAAAGCCCCGGAAAATAGCCAGAAACCGCCGAAAAATTGGATTTACTAGAATTCGTCAGATCTTCCACCAAACTCATCCAATCAAACCTGATCGAACTTCGGACTCCGCCGAGCGCTGAATTCAAGCTCTGAGATGCTCGACCGAGCCCTAACCAGTCGACGATTGCTGTCGATCATCATCACTGACACCGCGAGGTATAATCACCTCTGATTTAATGAATTAAAATTGATGATTGTTAGCATGACATGTTTGGATTGATTATTTGTCATGATATATGCTTGATTTTAAACGAAGTGATGATTTGCATGATTTGATCAATAGTGAAAGAATGTTAGTGATCTAATTAAATAAATTAAATATGAGCATGCTAATTGACACTAACGTAATTTAGAAAAAGCATAATAAAATCTTTGTGAATATGATGAGCTAGGGATATTTTTATTATGATGAGGATTGTTTATTGTTTGATGGATGATGATTGTATTGTGAGTGTGATGTTCATGATGAGTTTGATTCATCATTCAGTTAGCGGGCATTAGCTTCTAGATTTGATGTGTAGGTACAGAGTAGGAACTTACCATGTAGGCGCACAACTACGATTGGAGCTTCTACCAGGTCCGTTTAGGACTCAATCTCGATTTATTGTCTCATTCTATCGTGTTTTGTTTTAACATGTAAGAGGACATGTCGAGCGGTGGATTTATCGTATCCCACTCCACACGGGCCATTTAGCCGATTGTATTTGTTGAGATCCCTCGAGTTTGTTTCGAAACTCAGATCCAGCTCACTGATGCCTTCGACCCTATTATACTAAATTCCCTACATAGCCATACATACATGTAGTTTTCGCATTTTTGATGAGATGGAAAGGGGACGCTATCGCACGAGATCGACAGCTCTTAGTCATTGCCCTTATGAGTGTTCTTGAGGAAGAATAATGAAGTTTTATTCAACAGGAGGATTAGCTCTCCTGTGTCAGTTTATTATTAGTTATTTCTATACCAATAACACTCATTACTAACGTCTTTTATTATATTTGTAGTTGAGAATTACAAGCAATAAGCACTGTCAGATTGTGGAGGAGTAGCATTGAAATCGCACATACATATACTTACCGATTGTAATTGGTGATATGTTGAACTGTGTAAATAATGAAATTTGAATGTTATTCTATAAGCTGTTGTAAATATTATGCACATGATTGAAAATGGAAAGTGGAAAATGAACAGGGTGAGTTACAAGTGAGGATAACTAGAATGCGAAGAACATGCTGTGTTTGGACTGTGTTTACGATTTTATTGTTATAATTATATATTACTTGTCATTGATAGGGTGGCCTCTATTAAACTTTTAGGGGTGACTCTGCCCATTTTGTTTTAAACATTAACTATTTTTTAAAACTTTTTGTTCGTTTGGTTTGTTTGTTTATTTGTTTGGACATCATGGGATGCATGTAGGATAACGTTAGAACCCAAGCATCCCATTCATGTTTTGCATGTTTCATCACCATCTTAAAACGTTGAGGGTAGATCCGGGTTGACTTAACTGAATCAAGTAGATTAGCGAACAGTTCGGTCACCGGTAACATTTCAGAGTTGGTTCACGGGTGAACCGAAACAGGGTGTCTTTTATATATATATATATATATATATATATATATATATATATATATATATATATCAAATTTAATTGTAGAATTGTAATGCGAATAATAAAATTTTGACTAATTAATATGATCTTCAAAAGAATGCTTAACTATGGATCTTTTTTCTTATGAATTAGAGGGAGATATTTCATATATTATATGGGAGAAAAAGAGAAAATATACTTTTTTACATAATACTGACTTCAGATCCAATAAAAATTTACTTAGGGGAGGAGTTGGTTCAGGAAAATCATTTTGTTTAGAACATGAAAGTTACAATATATATAAGATGAGTTGGTGTAGGAAATAAAATAGGTTAGTGTAAGAAATTATATGTATGTAAAGGGCATTAGGGATTGAAGTGGGAGGGTTTTGTTGGCAGGCTTATCAGCGGATGGAGACGTCAGGAATTGATAACCGCCTAGTTCAACAACAACACGAAAGAGTGGCAACGGCAACATGCTTGTCCTTTTCTGGTGAGTCGATGAGATGGATGTCATCAGTTGTGGGTCTAGTGGGAAGTGGAGTTTCTAAATAGGGGAGGAAGATGTAAGGTATATGTTTATAGGAAGTAGACCTTGGAGGGGAGTATTCTTAGGTAGTAATAAATGATACATTAAGTTGGCTTCATCTGAGGTGCTTCATTGAATTTGTACACATTTTCATTGAATGTGTGTTGGTTATAGGTGACATTGGTTGTAGTGTTGTCCCCTCATTGTCAGGTATTGGTACTTCATTCAAGGTTTGTGCTTTTTTAAAGTTTAATGTGTTGGTCGTGTTTTTAAATGTAAGTAGGAATGTTTTTTATGTTGAGTAATTGTTTGTAAAATAAACTTTGACTATAGTGAAGTGTGTTTGGGATAAGTGAGTGAATATGATTTATGTGAATGTTTTCTTATTTGGGAGGTACAAGGAAAGTCATACACAAGAGGGCATTATTGCCATATACATTTGAAGCCGGGGATGATCATGAGGTGCTTAGGTGATTTGTTAGTCTGCATATGGGGTTGGCTCGAATTGGTTTAAGTATAAACAATTTCTATTCATGTGTGTTTAATAGTTGGGAAAGAGTTCATTATAGAAGTTGACGATGAGGTTTTCTATATTCTTGACCATGCAAGGAGAGGTCATGTTAGGATTATAAGATTTTATATTGTATTGCTACTGGCCGAAGGAGGTCAGAACGAGGCATATGGAGTTGAAGAACACCAACATGATGAGAATGATGAGATGAGTAGCACGATTAGTTAGACCGTACTGACAGGAGCACAACAAAGAAGATTTGCTCCTATAATACCTGTCATTCTCCTAGGATACAGGTAATTATACTATACTCCATTAAAGTATACGGTAGGTAGGCAACAAAATTATTTATGAATAACTGTATTTGCTAATGCCTGACTTTTGCAGTGGACATCTGTAGCCACCGCAATGGGATAATTTTGTGTCTCGTATTATTGTCGTCGGTGGTGAGTCAGAGTATAGATATGGATAACGAAATGGTTCAAATCTATTTGAACAGATCAGTTCTTTGGTCATGTAATTGATGAATAGATTGACATATATCCGATGACATTGATGATTAACTTGTGGGGGACATTCTTATTGGACAATGTCAATTTTGTAGTTTACATCGACATATAGTTGCACATAGTGCACTTAGCTTTTTAGTTAATAGAAGAACTAGAGTTATTACATTAGATGATGAAAGCATACAAAGGTTAGTTAATGTTATTTTTGTTTTTGTTTTTTCTCAAAGAAAGACTTTAGTGGGTTATGTGATAATGGTTGCATTGATTTAATTTTTGCATACTAGTTTACCACCTCCAGAGGTGGCTCTAGTTGCACTTGCAGTTGGTGTGGATGATGATGTCATGTAGGTGTACATCTAATATCATAGTCGGGGTGAAGGGGAGGGAGAAGATTAGCCAAGGTGAACAAAATATGGATAGACTGCAAGAAGGAAGAAAGGACAAAGGGAGGACTCATTCCTAGAAATGATGGAGGCCTTGTACCCCGCGAAGCAAGACTTACAATCGTCAACCATTGATGAATTTGTGTTACATTATTAGAAGTCATTAATGGCATATAGATTATATATTAAATTCAAATGACAACGATAGTCAAGGAGAGAAATAGAGTAATGAAGTGGTGAAAATGATAACAGGGACCCTCATCATAGAATGAATGAATTGGATGCACATAGAGAGAACTCGGGAAGGTAATTATATTGTCCAGTAGTATAGTGGCCTGCCACTGATGACATAATATACTTATATTATATTTCATATAATAGGGTTGAAGATAGTCATAACAAGGCTATGCATCGATTATTTTACCCAAAAACCAGACTAAGAATTGCCTGATTCTTTCCAATCTAAGTCGAATCGGGTAAGAATCGGCCGATTCAGGTGGAAGGGGGGAGACGGGGCGAGGGGGTGGTTGGGGATGGGCCAGCAAGGGACCGGCGGGGGTGTGGGGGAGGGGAGACGAGGGACGGGGTGGCAGGGGATGGGGCATGGGGGCGCAGGGCAGTTGGATGGAGGTAGGGGGTGGGGAGGGGTGGGGAAGGAAGAAACAAGGGTGGGCGCCTGGGTGGTGGAGGTGGCGGAATCTCGTCAAGAGGGCGCGTGAGCTAGACCTTCTCTGAGTTGTGGAAACCGGGTGGTAGCCAGAAAGATGGGGGACGACTCGGCAATGTGTTGGCGGTGACCGGCAGCATCGATCGGTGGTCGGGGGTGACATCAGCGACATGAATCAAGGCCACGTCGAAGGTTTGGGGGGAGGGGGAGAAAAATGTTGAATGGGAAAAATAGGTCGGTGGCAATATAATAAATAAAAGTTTATTCGACTCCGACTTGAGTAAAAAATAATAAATATCTCATAAAAAATCTTAAAAACTCCAAAAAATTAAAAAATCTCATAAAATATAATACATGCAATAACATTATAATGATATATTATATAACTAATAATTTACCCATACAGTATTATAACGTGCCCTAATGGGCTATATAACTCCACATTTTTTAACTAATTTAAGCAAATCAATTTTTGTTTAATTTTTAATAAATTAATCAGTTTTTTTATAAATCAATCTAATTTTTAAAAAATGGGTCCAATTCTTGATAAATTAGTCCAATTATTGATAAATAAGTTCGATTTAATGATTAGTTTCCAATTTGATTCAACGTCCCTGTTGCAACTGGTTTGCCACCGCCTGCATACGCTCTCCGAGTCCCGGCGAAGCCACCGCAAACTGTCCGGGTGATGAAGTCGCAGCTCCCCTCTCGACCGTCCCTTCCAGGGCCGCAGAATCCATGGCCGCGAAGTGGGCTCAGAAGACCATCGTCCTCCCACCTCAGAAGCGTGGCTGCCATCTCATCACTTCCAAGGTGAACACTTCCTTTTCTTCTTCTTCTTCTTCTCTTTCTTTTTCAATGTTTTTTTCATTGTTTTTGGTGAAGTTCATAGTTACAAAATTTGGTCTTTATTTGTTAGAAAATTTTAGGCTTTGTTCCATTTTGATTGATTACTACTGTTGTTTAGTTTTAAGTTTTGTTAGAAATTGATTCATACTGCTCATGGTTCTGGATTTGATTCAAACTGCTCATTTGGGTTTCTTCCTTAGAAATTGTTTGAGCTTTTCTTCTATTTGATTCATGCTCTGGTTGAGGCACTTTTCGGTGAAGGCATAGGAAAAAAGATCTTTGGGCCATTTGTATCAATCTGTTTTGGTTTTTGTCACATTTTAGTGATTGATTTGTCGGTGGAGTTGTTCTTGTTTCGCAATTTGGTTCCTTTTGATTTTTGTCGACTTGGTGTAAATTCTATACTTTTGATTAATCTTTTTATAATCTGATCATGATCTGATCATTAGTTTGATTCAAATTCAATGTAATTTGTTGATTGAAATACAGTTTTTTCATGGTTGTCGGAATGTATGTTTATTGTCATGGGGCATGCATTGTATAGCTTTAATTTAGTATATACTGTGTGTGAGCCACATTGACAGTGGTCATAGTAAAATATAAGTGGTCGAAGCTGGAGATTATCCTTTAAAATGAGAATGGTGGCTATTGATGTTGAGCATGATATCTACTTCTGTGTTGATGAGCACCCTTGTTATGAGACTTTAAAATATGGAGACGTTCAATACTATGAGTTAATTATGTGAATTTTTGGTTGAAGGTGACTGTGGGTTCTGACGTGCTTTGCCTTTCGTTTGGCATCCTTTTATGCTTCTGTTTTGTTATGTTTTGTTATAATATTGTTATGTATCAGGTACTGAAGGAAATTGGACAAGACTTGGCAGGATTTAAATGTGGCCTGGCACATGTCTTCTGTAAGCTGCATACTCCCATCTTTTGGTTTATTTCAATGATTAAGGTACATTAACCTAATGCAATCATGATTTGGTCTTCAGTGCAGCATACAAGTGCGTCCTTAACCATAAATGAAAACTATGATTCTGATGTTCAGGATGACACAGAGACATTTCTAAACAAAATTGTTCCAGAGGTCAGTGTTTTTGATTTCCCTTTTCAGTATGTAATGGCATTGAGATATCAATGTATACGCATAATAATTTGGCATTGATGTGTGATTAGGGGCGATCTGCACCTTGGAAGCATACGATGGAAGGTAATTATCATTATCCTGTAATTTAACTTTTTAGTCAAGAAAAATTTAATGTCAATTAATAGTGGAACTAGAGATGAGCTTATGCACTTGCTAGGAGCTAACTGAAACATGCAACAGATTTTTTATTGCAGTTATTCAAGGGTGTTTTTATCTTAGCATATTATTTTTCCTACATAACTGCTCCAGCTAAAATAGGCATGATAAGGTAATGAATAATAGGCACATTGTGTAATGTTGAAATGATTTTTATTTTTTTTCTTGTTCTCGTTGAAATGATTCACAGTCTGAGTTTATCAAGCGTATGTAAGAATGTTGGGTAATTTTGATATGGCAGGACCTGATGATATGCCCGCGCACATCAAATCATCAATGTTTGGCTGTGCTCTCACGTATGTTGAATTGGCTTAATATGTTTGTATGTGAAGATTTCTTCAAGCTGATAATGTTTCCTGTAAATTACTGCAGAATTCCAATTACAGATGGACGCCTCAACATGGGGACTTGGCAGGTAACTTTCTGTAATTTTAGTACAAGCTTTACACATTTATGTTCTCTGGTGGAAATCTTCTACTAAATTCTAAGTTTCCATTCTGTTTAATTTCCTGTGTCTTTGAAATTTGTTATAATGGAATGCACCTTAAATGCAAAATGTGTGAACCACTAGCTTGATTTATTTATCGCAGGGCATTTGGCTTTGCGAGCACAGGGACCACGGAACTCCAAGGAAGATAGTGGTCACACTTAATGGGATGTGAATGACAAACAATACTTGGCCAAGGGTTTTCACTAGAAGTTTGTGGCAGATACTAGTATGAAATTATATGTGAATTGTGTACTTAATTCTATCTTCCCTTACTCTATATTCTCAGTGGTTAAGTTTGATGTTTAGTTTCCGAACCCTTGCTGCATCAATACTACTGCTTCTCGTTTGTGCATATAATATATAATTTAGAATGCACTTAATTGTTAGAGATTGGGATGTGTGACTACAGAAATTGGTCCTCTAATTTGTGGATTTTATTGCTCTGTGAAATACTCGATTGCAGTTCTTAGTTCAATTGTCTTGACTTAAAATTGATCTGATACTCATTCAATATTTAGGTTTTTAGCTGATTGCTAAACGCTACTGATGAGAATAATTCTCAAGTGTGAACCTGTTGATGAATTTTTCTGATTGATGGGCATTCCTAACTTCCTACCTGAATGAATTATACCTTTATTTTTGGTGTAATAGCAAAGTATTTGTACTTGCACATCTCCGTTCAGAGCATGCATCTCGTAAATTGTTGAAATGCTGCATCAGTTCGGCGACCGTGTTATGTAGTCTCTGCAAATTAATCCCCAGCTACATTTTATATGTTTAACACCATTTTGGACAATCCAAAGCAAGCAATCAATCTGCTGCCAAAGACTATGAATACGATATATCACTCAACTAAACAGCTCCTACTCCATCTAGGTTTTTGACTTATAAATTCAAAGCCTGATTAAGAAAGCTAAACAGCCAAACTTGGATTCCACAAGCTTTAAATGACTAACCATCCCAAATGCTACCCACTGCCCATGCGCAAGCTCAGGTTGACAACCGAATAACGCTTATTTAAGTTGAAGAAGAACGCCCTTGTTCTCGTACTCCAGCAGTGAAGCTACCGAGGGCCATGGAAAACGGCAACCAAATAAGGAAAACTGCCTGTGTGACGGGGGCAGCAGGATACTTAGCCTCTTGGCTTGTGAAGAGGCTCCTCATGGCTGGGTATTACGTGAAAGGAACAGTTAGAGACCCAGGTCCTATTTCTTCCCTTTTGATTCCTAACCTGTGAGTTCATAATGTTTGGTAGACATGACTTCTTTCTAATATCCCACGTAGATAGGTTCCTGATAATACTACCTTCGGCGTTTTGGGTGCAGGAGATGAAAAGAAAGTAGCTCATCTTTGGGCTCTCAAGGGAGCAAACGAAAGGTTGGAGTTGGCAAAAGCAGATCTCATGGAAGATGGTAGCTTTGACAATGCTATCATCGGCTGTGAAGCTGTCTTCCACACTGCATCACCCGTCATTCTTGTCAAGTCGGACCCGAAGGTTGGCTTCTTCTCAATATCACTCGGGCAACATAAGTTGTGTCTTTGGCAATAGTTAGTCGCAAAATGAACAAAATCAAAGTGATTTTACAGAAGTGATGATCTGTGACTTTTATTCAGACAGAAATAGTGGATCCAGCAGTGAGGGGAACATTGAATGTGCTGAAATCGTGCAAGAAGAACCCAGATCTTAAGCGGGTTGTCCTCACATCCTCTTCTGCAACGGTGAGAGCAAGGGATAACTTCGACCCAAGAAATCCACTTGACGAGTCTTCTTGGAGCTCCATTGATCTTTGCCAGAGGCGTCAGGTGATCGAACACACATTAAGCCTAATTTTGATTTAGTTTCACATACAAGGATTGATTCTCGTGAAACATGCATGGAACTTAATCACATTAGTTTTTAGATTGATTGAACATATATATGTTTGATCTATGAAGATATGGTATGCATTGGCAAAGACCCTGGCCGAGCAAGCAGCATGGCAATTTGCCGAAGCAAATGGTTTGGACTTGGTGACAGTTCTTCCATCATTTGTCATTGGGCCTAGTCTCCCCTTCCAATTATGCTCCACTGCCTCTGATGTTCTTGGCCTTTTAAAAGGTAATAGTGTCGAAGTTGGTGTGATTAACGTATGCAATGTGTCACACAACTTAATTTTGGTAGCTAATGTTCAAAATGCTCGATAATTTGATAAGCAGGAGATTCAACTAAATTTGCGTGGCATGGACGAATGGGCTATGTTCATATCGACGACGTAGCTCGTTGTCACATCCTTGTTTATGAAGATTCTAATGCCCAGGGGAGGTACCTCTGCAGCTCAAGAGTGATGGAGAACTATGAACTAGGACAAATCCTGAATGCAAGATATCCATCTCTACGCATTCCTACGAGGTAGTATATACATATATCGTTGATTTCTTTTCAAGTTGATGTTTCTTATTTATTTTCTGTTCATATCAATATCTCTGCCAGATTTGAGAACTTCCACCCTGAGAGACAACATTATGACTTCGATGTATCCAAGGTCAGAAAACTGGGGCTCCAGTTCAGGAGCATTGAAGAAATGTTTGATGACTGTGTTGCTTCCCTGAAGGAGCAAGGCCACCTTCTCTTCTGAATAATATTAAAAAGCGCTCTAGCCTTTAGCATGTATGAGAACCAATTAATACTCTAAATAATGAAGAAGATGGATTTAGCATACTTTTATGTCGCTGAGTAATATGGTTCTTTTTTGAATTGAAGTATACAAGTCGTGACAATATAAGACTGTTGTTCCTCTTATCTTGGATGAGATCACATTATGGTATACATGTATGATTCACTTCCCACATGCAAGGTAGACATGGGTGGAAATCGAAATGTACTTACTATTGTATTGTTTGATCTTCATATATATATATATATATATATATATATATATACACATATAGAATACATTCCAACCCCCAAGATTAACGTCACTGCATTGTATCAATTATTTAATGGGTTTTTAAACCGTTTCATGCAATGAAGATTTACGCATCATATTCCTGCACGAGCATCTAATCCCGAGATTATAAACTTAATCAAGAAGTGTCGAGACAAATTAATCGATCGGGTTGCAATAACCAACCCATGTGTAACTCGTCCTCTTGTCTTCTTCCCGTACATTGTCGTTGTCTCCGGCTTCCACTATACCCTGCAAACCGCCACCGTCCACACTCTCTTCTCCTTCTCCGGCCAGCACACAATAGGACTTTAGATTTTCTTTCCTCAAAGTATGAACCAATTTAATTTATTCTTACATCTATCAATGTTTGCGAATAAGTCATAATAACTGAAAGAAGTACATGTTTTTTTATCAAAACCTCCTCTGCCTACTCTTTCAATGATCTGCTAATATAATTACATTTTTTTAAAAACAAAATTCTGATACATGTTTGGTTGCTACATATTCAGTGAGGGAGTATGCGACTTTGTGTACTTAATCACGTTCTTGATTTATCTATTCGTTTTTCTTTTCCTAGAGGACAGATGCACTCTAACCGCTGCGGCAAATCCCCACATAAGTGAGACTCGTTTACAACGTATATTAAGAATGCATGAATGTTGACAACAAGTGTTGAGGGTGAGTGCTAGTATGTTACTCAACGCATTCCGATCCGAATCTACAACAGGTTTGATGTGCAGGAAGACATCGGCCATTACACGTTGATATTTCAACATAACTCATTTAAGAAGTCACGCAATGAACACGATGACATTTTTTTGATCGATGCTAAAAAACGCAGTGTAAGGTCAAGCCTGTCGCATTTCGCCTCTCTTCTTTAAGTGGGTAGACGCAAACCGTGAACCGTCGGCCAATTATATAAATTTAATTTCGTTTGAAGGATATAAATATACTTCATTAGGATATATCTACAACTACAACGTGAATTTGCAAATGTTTGATCCATTTTATTATTATCGTTATTTTTTTGAGGTGGTATTATCATGTCTTAACGGTACGATAAACAGAAGAATACAACAAGACCGTGTCAATATGAATCTGCCAAGTTTCTATGATTTTCTTTGTTTGATATTCTGGATGGCATGGCTTCATGGGATTTATTATTTAATTCTATGGACTACACAAATTAACGCTGTATGTAATTATATGACATTAGAATAGGTAAGAATCCAGAAAATATTAATTCATTACAAAATTTGATGGTCGGTCCAATTATAAAGTATAAACTAATCATTTTGTTCATCCTATTGTCGATACCCTTTATTTTATAACAATAAAATATAATATACGCAACCTCCTAGCTAAGTTTTCTATTAATCCCACTAAAAACTTTACATAATCTTTAATTTAAATTAGAAAATAACTCTTGTATATAGTAAAAATAAAACATTGCCAATTATTAAAGATAAGCTTACACGTTTTGGATCATAAGTAGATATCCCTCTTTTAACTTCTATAACTTCTAGGGTCTATTTTTTAGTTCAAGATTCTTTTTATTGACAAGAATAAAAGAATTATTCAATCTGCCTAAAACAAGAACGGTCCGGTATAGAAGGAGTCATTAAACAAATCTATAAAAATAGATTCTATGTTTCCACTAAATATATTTCTTGCCAAATAATTTTACGGTTAAAAAAATTATACCAAAAAGATGCACGCATGTTTCAGTGAAATTTTGTATGTAGCTGATTATCAAAATTTATGCCCCACTAAGGTGTAATTTTAATATTTCTACTACTTTTAACTTTTTTAATATATAAAATAAAATTTATCTATCAATCTACTTAATAAAATAAAGTAAAGTGGTATTTAGCCACATGCCTTTCCCACAGTTTTTGATTATTTTAAAAAAAATTTATAAAATTTTAGAGGTAAAACAATATATACCATTCTATTAACAATTGAAATTAAATTATATAGACTTTCCTAGCAAAAAAGGTGTAATTTTGTAAAATAAAAATAAGCAATATGTGGGAATTCAGCTGATTTAATAAAGGATGTGTGATAATTAAAAATAATAACAAACTAATAATGGTAAAATTATAAAAGGAAAAAATTAAGGTGAGTTACACCTTATAAAGCTTGTATAAGCTATATATTTAATTTAAAAGCTTTTTCGTGGGTTTTACAAAATGAGATTTATATATATTAAAAATATAATACATAACAAGTATATTGATAAAATTTTATCCTTTTTTGACATCATTATACATAGCTTATTTTTAGATTTTTTAAAAATATACTAGGTAATAGATATTTTGAAATTAATTATTATTATAGATATTTTAATAATTAAGATGAAAGGGTTAGAAACATTAGTTTGAGTTGAAATTTTATAATTACCCTTGTTATTAGTTTTTTTAATTATCTAGGTGAATTTTGAGTAGTGAGACCCACTAAGATAATTTACTCAATAATCAATCTATCTATCTATGACATCTACTCAATAAAATATATAGTAATGTAGTCTTTGATCACATGTCTTTCCCATTATTTTTTGATAATTTTTTTGAATTTTAAAAAATTTTGAGGTAAAGCAATATATACCATGAGATTGCATCAACGATTTAGATGAGTTTATATAGACTTTCGTAATAAGAAAGAATAAAATTGTAAAACAATAATAGCGCTAAAAGCAGTGATAAATTTTTATAGTAAGAAAGGGTGGGTAAAAATATAAAATAACAATAAGATAATGGAAAATTTTAAGCGAATTAATAAAAGGCATGCAAAACTATAATAAAAAAATTAACTTGGCAGAAGGAGTACTTATATCTTAATAGCACTCAATATTATTAATAATTAATTAATAAAAATTAATATTTTTGTGATGAATTATCATATTCAAATTTTATATATATATATATTTAAAATATTAAATTAATCAAATAAAATTAAAATAAATTAAATATGAAATCCACGCTTTTGACTTATGAATAACTTGGCTTTCTCTAATGAAAGTCATTCGGTAGTAATTAAAAAATAAAAATAAAAATCATTTTCATATAAAAAACTGACGATCTCATTCTATGGGAAAGAATATCCGAATCCATATCCATTTTGTTTTAATTTGACTGTTCGGTAGTAATTAGAAAAAAAGATAATAATAATAATCAACAACAATAACAATAATAATAATAATAATAATAATAATTTATCTATATTGATATATAAAATAGTGGATTTTTACTCCGATATGTGCGTCATTTAATTATTTATAATTTTATTTTTTTATTTTTTATTAGTAAAATTTTTATTTTTCTATTATAATTAAGATTTGTTTTAAATCCTTTAATACTTTGTTATTATAATTAGGATTTATTTTACAATGTGTGTTGCCACGTGCTATTTAATTATTTTATAATATTACTCTTTATTTAATTATTTAATCATTTAATACTTTGTTTATTATAATTAAGATTTTTTTTCACATGTCATCTACTTAGTTTTATAATTTTTTTTATTTTTATTAATAAAAATATTAATTTTTTACTGTAATTAAAATATGTTGGGAACCCTTTAAATACTTTATATAATAATTAAAATTTGTTTTAATTTTTTATATAAATAAGATTTATTTAGAATTATTAGATCACCTATCTCACTTAAGAGGGGTCATAAAAAGAACAGGTTTAAAATCACAATCAATTCCTTTTTCAAAAACAAGAAAAAAATCATGATACAACACATTAGATTCCAAAAATTTTAAGGAGGACTTATTTAACTAATTTGAATTGAACTGGTTGTTTGATTCAGCGAACAATAGCAAAACTCGAGAATTGATGTGTATTCAAATCTTAGGATAATTAGCGATATGCTAGTATTGATAATATTATTGTTATTGTAATAAAAAAAGCCGTATTAAACATGTGTCTAGAGAGATCAGAAGTTGTCAAAGGTGAATATTTTATTATTTAAATATTTCGATGAATTTTTTTTTTAAATTTTAAAATATTAGGTTACCTTGTATGGATGAAAGAGTAGATAATAATAATGCATTTGGTGAATCAAAGGTGTTGTTATGAAATTGGTGTTTTTTTCGGACGAAATGAAATATTTACCAAACAGGAGAAAAAAATTTTCATTTCTTAATCGGAGGCCATAAAAGAGGGATTAAGCGGATAATTTGTTTTCTCTTTCCTTAATCTAAGGCCACGTAAGAGGGATTAAACGGGGAAAAAACATACCACGGACACTAAGAGACGAAAGTTAGGGAGCCACTAGACGTAGCAGTAAACGATGGATGGTAGGCGCAGGTTTGGGTAGTAGTAATAAGAACAACGTAGGAGACAACAAACGGTAAAAAAGATTTTTAGGGCATTTTAATTCTCCAAATTCACCTCCCCCAGCTCATCATCGCCGGCCGCCGTCGGCCTCCAGCTGGTATCGCCACCCGCCGGTCCCTTTCGTCTTGCTCTGGAGGGGCATTTTCGTCTCCTTTGGTTAACCCACTTTTCTTCTCTGTTGTTGTGTACGCCGTGTGTGAGCTTTGAACCCGTGAAACTCATCCGCCAAAGAAAGGTCCAGCCTTTGCTCGGCTCCTCCGTCTCGCTATCTCCGTCGCCTCTTGGGGGCGGTGGGAGTGGGGAAGGCGGAGGTTCGGATTGAAGAAAGATTCTCAGGTATTGGTTATTTTGACTGTTGTGTTTTTTTTTTTTTAAATTGTTTTTTGATGTCGTTTTATTTTGTTTTATTTTTTTGAATTTGAGATTGGTTTTTGTATATAGTGATTGAATGAAGCTTTTGATTTTGTGATATTTGGATAAATATGTTGATGGCGGGGTGAGTAAAGAAAGATTTGCATTTTTATGATCCGTATGGAAAAGAAAATTCCAATCTTTATTGATTGCTGATAGGTTGGATGCTGTCTTCTTAGTGCGTCTTAAACTTTCCCACTTGTAACTCGTAGTTAGCATTTATTTTGCAAGTTTGGGACACGGTGGTTGAAACTTGATTCCTTAATGACTGTCTCTTTTTGTTGGTTTTTTATGAACAAAATTATTTTTTCTGTTTGTTGTAGCCTGAAATTCAGCATTTTGTGTTCCAGGGAAGTATTCAGTTGGTACTGTTTTTTTCATTTTGAATGTTTGGAACATTGTAACGTAACGGTTATTTGATTGCTTGATGAAGGGCTGCCCATTTGTTTATTCGTTTCTGATTGTCGGGAGATGTTCTGGATGGAAATTGATGGTTCATCTTCAACTTTTTTGACTGTTACTGTAACTTTCTTATTTGTTATGTAGCGGAGTCTTTTTTTTGCTGGATATCTATCCTATTCTTTAAAAGTAGGACGGCGCATATATTTATACCTACAAATACTCTTTGAGTGGAATACGTCATAAATCATGCATCATGACAAGCTGTTCTAAAATTCAATGCGGAACCATGTGACTTGGAGGTGCTTGGCGCTGGGAAACAAGTTATTTGAAAAGACGAGCTTGCTTGGTTTTCTGTCATAACCTCGGCCATGAGCCATTTTCGCAAATTTCATCATTATGTTTTTTTGAGGTGATTATTCAATCTTTCAACCTCCCATTGTGGATGAGGATCTCTTCCACTAACTAGTTTGGAGAAGAGAGATATTGGTGGATGATAATGGATTTAATTTTCGTTGCAATTCTTGTAGTCTTGTGTACATATAGCTTGTTTCTTTATTGTTCTATTTATTTTCCTTCATGGAATAATGGAATGGGTTACTGAGCCTTTTTTTTTAGTGTTTGTTCACCAGATGAATAATGGATATTCTGTAGTGTTCTGCAACAGTGAGGGGATATGGATTTGGCTTTCAGACAAATAAATATGTTTTGTCCAGGATCATGTTTAAGTCTAGTGACATCAGGTTCTTCCTGTATAGGTTCAAGAAGAGATCATAAGGTTTCCATTAGTGATTTTTGGAACTCACCATTTCTTTGTAGACATTCTCTGACTGAATCAAAAAAGCCTATACCATTTGGTGGTTGTGCCACTTTGAGGAAGTTCCAAAATAGAAAATCTTTGCATTTATCGACACCTAGAATGCGTGTCAATACTGATTTTGGGTATTTGTTTAAAGTTCCAAAAATTTTACCTACTTTCTGCCAAGCTAATGACTCCTTGGCATATGTTGATGAAAATAGCCACGAGACTGAAGTTGTAGATAACCGCTCAGAGGATGTTATTAGTTCTTCTTCTGAAAGATCAATTCCAAATGATTTGGAAGAAGATGAATCTAAGGTTCTTATGCTGGACGACTTGAAGGAATTGCTTCAGAAAGCTGTGAAAGAATTGGAAGTTTCCCAACTCAATAGCACCATGTTTGAAGAGAAAGCTCAAAAGATTGCTGAAACAGCCATAGCATTAAAAGATGAAGCTGTTAATGCATGGGACAATGTCACTTCAGCTGTCTCTGAAATACAACAAATAATTCTTGAAGAGGACGAGACTAAAGAAGCTATTCAAAAAGCAACTATGGCTCTTTCAATGGCAGAAGCTAGACTTCAATTAGCCACCAAAGCGCTAAATATGGCCAAAGAAACAATGGCTGCTGATGCTTCTCTTGGAAACATTGCAGACAGTGAGGCTGGTGCCGAATCATTGGGCATACTAAGAGAGGAGGAAGAGGCTATGTTGTCAGCCCAGGATGAGATAATGGATTGCAAAACTATTCTTTTAAATTGTGAGGCAGATCTGCTCTGTCTTCAAAACAGGAAGGCAGAGCTGCAAAAAGAAGTGGATTGGTTAAGACAAGTTGCAGAAACAGCGCAGCTGAATGCTTCAAAAGCAGAAGAAGATGTCACGAACGTAATGCTTATGGCTGAGAGAGCTGTTGCTATTGAGCTCGAGTCCATGCAACGTGTTAATGATGCTGAGATAGCTTTACAGAAAGCTGGGAAAATGCATAGCAATCCAGAAGTAGCTAAATTGTCTTCAGAAAAAGCCACAGTCGAGGAAAGTGATGCTGCATTAGCTGACACCGCTCCTGGAATGGACAATATTGGATCAGTTACTGTCCCCTTGATTGTTGAAGAACCACTGGCTGTTTCTGTTCCAAATAAAATCGACTCTATTAGTGGAGAGTTGTATCTAGCTGAACAAGTGCAAGATCATGATAATGGAAAAGTAAGTGCCGAGTTGCATAAAGAAGCTGAAGTTGAAGCAGATAAATCCAAAATTGGAAGTCATCTGAAAAAGCCAGAAATACAAAAGGAACTGGGTAAAGACAGCTCCCCTTCACCAAAGGCTTGGTTGAAAAAATCATCTCGGTTCTTTTCTGCTTCGTTTTTTTCATTTGATGTGGATGGTTCAGAATCTACTCCTGCTTCAGTTTTTAGTGGTCTTATTGCAAACACAAAGAAGCAGATACCCAAGCTCGTTTTGGGAGTTATGCTACTAGGAATGGGGTATGTGCCGTGCCTCTTTTCACAAACATTGATTTGGTTTGAAAGATAATGCTAGCAATATTTTACTGGAAATATTTCCTAATTGGTGTTGCTAGCGACAAAGTTAATGTATCTTTCTGCTCCTCGTGGTAACCTGAACCTCTTTTGGGTCTGTGGTGGACAGACCAATTTGTTTTTTAAAAAAATGAAAATAAACAAAGAAAGTTAAACAATGGAAAGTAAATAATGTGCATCTATTTCATTTATTTAAAATTGTAAATGGTAATGGAGTTTGAGCCTTGTTAAAGGAAGTAAATGGAGGGAAGCAATAATGGAAAAAAGTAAAAACAAGAACATTTTACTCAAAGTCAGCACTGATGTATTGTGTTGCATACGTTGCCAACTTGTAGAATGAGGTTGTTTTAATTAGACTACCTACCCCCTTTTTTATGCGTCCAATTTGTCTTTCTATATAATGAGTTATATTGATAAGTTCCCTCCCTTCATCAGGCAAATGGTTGGAAGAGGTTGTTTATGCTTGTTTTGGTTTTGCTCCTCTTCAATTATGTATGGTCGTTGACACCATTCTAATATCTTATGGCAGAGCCATTGTTTATAGAAAACAAAGAAGTTCTCAGTTGCTGCAACAGCCAGATATTATTGTCACTAGTATTGAAGATGTGAGTTCAAATACAAAACCATTGGTTCGTCAGGTCCGGAAACTTACACAGAGGGCAAAAAAATTGGCTGATATTTTATCTCAACAAAAGGTATAAGAGCCATTTTTTTCTTTTTTTTTAAAATCTGTGAGGACTACATTTTATGCACATCTTTCTAATGTTATATGGATATCAGTCACTATAAGTATCGCTTTGATACATCAATTATATAATGTTGCTGTATTACTAGTAGTTTAAAAATTTAGGTAAGAGTTGAATAGTATGTCTGGAAACTCATGAAGCTTCCAGTTAATACTCTCTTGGGTAATCATGAATTCATGCTTGTCTTGGCTTGAACGTAGTTCAAATCAAGCTTTGGATTTCCTTTTTGTTGCACTACTGTAATCTGGAACCAGCTTCTGTTCTCTATTCTTTAGCAGTAAGCTCTAGTAATATTTTGTTTTTCTCAAGATGACTATCACTCACCTTGTTTTGCCAATGCTCGTGCATTGGCGGTTCCAACCCTAGATAAAGGAGGGGGTTGGCATCACAAAGGACATCCAGCTATCAAAATTTTGCCATAATAGGATCCATGTCCTTGACACCTTTTTTCTATCAATTGGAAGAAAAAGAAGAACGCCTATCACTCAACTAAACACTTCCATATTTGAGGACAAATTTTGATGGTATCAATCAGTCTAGTCTGAATGCCAATTTCAAGTCTGATCATTATTGTCTCATTGATCAGGTTATCCATCTTGTAATCAGTGTTAGTATATACTATAGAACTTTGCCTAAATTAATGACTCCAGTCTTAACTCTTCTTTGCATGTACTTCAAATATGACTCTAAGAGGCTTCCAAATTATGTTGGCATCATCAGAATATTGTTTTAGCTATTTACCATCGTGATTAGTTGATGTGATTTTAACTTATGAAATTACATTTGTGATGCTACTGTTGTAAATTTTATTGCTTAATTTTATATTTCTCAATTCATCAAATATAGGTGAATGAAGAAGAAGAATCTCTCCTTGACGTGCTATGGTTACTTTTGGCAAGTGTGATATTTGTTCCAATTTTTCAGAAAATTCCAGGAGGTAAAAATGCCATGAACTTTGTGAGGACCTTCCTCTTGAAAATTCTCTATACTAATGACAAAAGGGTAAGTTGAAAATATAAAATTTGCTGTTGTCCTATCGTGATTGTGATTTGTACATACATCCTCATATGGCTTGGTTGTGTCAAGATGTTTGTTTTTGAAACATTTGGGCTTCCAATGTTCTCACTGGGAAGAGTATAAGCCATCTAGCTGTCTAGCATTTTGTTTTTGTAGCTCAACTAATATTTAGCAAGTGTTAAAAGCACACAGGGAAGAGTATAAGCCATCTAGCTGTCTAGCATTTTGTTTTTGTAGCTCAACTAATATTTAGCAAGTGTTAAAAGCACACAGGGAAGCTATAAAAAATGCTAATTTTTATAACATTAGGAAGTATTTTTTTATTTGAGGTCAGACAATGGGGCATTCAATCTCAGTGCTGAACTGTGTCAAGTTCACATTTTTAATTAGATCTCTACACTATACTTATGATTGTGTAACCCCTGTGACTGACCATAGGGTCCACCCCTAATTGGATTAGTATTCTTATAATAACATACATACCTATATGTGTATTCCATGAAGTGCCTTTTCTGGGTGCTTTTTCTGTTCATCTTGAAAGTGTACCAGTGGATGCCTCGTGAATTTTATAGTCTTTTTTTTTCTGGGATTCATGCTATGCGGGATTATGAGTTCAGACAACCCAATTGAGGGATCTTGTTAGTACGTCAGGGAACCCAATACAATTATACAGAAATCAGCACTTAACTACATAATGTAATCAAACTCATTTAGTTGTTCAAATTCCTGATGATGGTAAACACCAGAATCCTGATCCTACTGCAGGTGTTCCATGTACTAATGGGGTAGAGAGCTCATAGCAAGTGTTTTAGCCACCACTGTATGGTCATTAAGTGCTCACATGACTAGCATATACTTGTCTTAAAATTTTTTATTGTTTTAAAATTTTTTATTGTTAATGATCATTTGATTCTTGTCATATTTGGTATGTTTTAGGTAGTCCAGTACTTGGCTACTTGGCTGCTGGCATTTTGATTGGGCCCTATGGTTTATCCATTATTCGCCATGTCCATGGCACTAAAGCTATTGCTGAATTTGGAGTAGTTTTCTTGCTCTTCAACATTGGGCTTGAGGTAAAATTTGGACATATTTAACTTTGATTTATCCTTTCTGTTTGAGTCAATATGCCTCGTTCTTTTTTTTTGCAGCTATCAGTAGAAAGATTAAGCTCAATGAAGAAGTATGTTTTTGGGCTAGGTTCTGCTCAGGTGAATAAAAGCATGCTTCTTATGTCAGCGAATCAGAATCTTCTTTGTTTCTATATTTTGGTCATTTAATTGCTATAATGTTCAACAATAAATACAGGTTCTGGTGACTGCAATAGCTGTTGGCTTGGCTGCTCATATTGTTGCCGGACTTCCGGGTCCAACTGCACTAGTTATTGGGAATGGTCTTGCATTATCGTCCACTGCTGTGGTCCTGCAGGTTATATCTGCTACGACTGTTCATTTATAGGTTTTGTATCTGTTTTATTGATTGCAAGACTTATTTTCATTGATTGTACGTGAATCAATATGCCCTCTTTTTTTCTCTTTATGTTCTTTCATTATTACTCATCACATTATTCACTTTCAGTGATGTAAAACTCATGTGAAAACATTGTGGTAAAAATTTGCTTCTTTATTTAGTCTTATTATTGAATTTTACCGCTTTGTTAATAGACATGGATTTTATATTCTTAAGTTTGAGAGCAATTAGATTGTGAAATTGAAAACATGCAGCCAACCCATCATAACTTGAATTGGGTGTAGATGTGATAAAAAAGTGTGTGCCAATTTTCTTTCTTATCATTTGTACACATTTTTTTGTCTTGTTTACGGAACCCCTTTCTCAAAGTCAATTTGCTGGTAGTCATGGAGTTCTAAATTAATCAATGAGAACTGTCATCTGCAGGTGCTGCAAGAAAGAGGAGAGAGCACATCGCGCCATGGGCGTGCCACTTTTTCTGTGTTACTTTTCCAGGTACATCTTTATTGTTGAACAGAATCATTATGATGAAGTTTCTGTTTTCAACTTGTTAACGCTATTCATGTTTCTGTTTTCATGAGGGTTATGCTATATTTCTTATTTTTCTTCATCCACCTCATCCCAAATAATTGGGGTTGTTTAGGATCCATATATATGAGAATAGATGACAATATTTTGATGACCAAATATACATTTCCCGACAATAACCTTCCTCCATCTGGGTTTGGGACTGACAATTCAAGAGATAATGGTTAGAGTTGTCTTTCATCTAAAATTGGGTTCCTTTGGTTTAATTTTGTTGGTAAATTGTTTCTTTTACAGGACTTGGCTGTGGTCGTTCTATTGATACTTATCCCTCTTATCTCACCAAATTCTTCCAAAGGAGGGGTATTTACTTTTCTGCATTATATTTGTCATCATTTATAATTTGCTATTAAGTTCTGAATTTTCCATCTACTAATATTTTTGCTTGCCATTGGGAAGTCTTTGCTGCAAAATAATATCATCTATGTTAAGAATACACTGAAGTTAGATAGAATGGGGGTTCATGTTAGGAATATCATGGTGAAAACGTTAATATTTTTGCTTGCCATTGGGAAGTCTTTGCTGCAAAATAATATCATCTATGTTAAGAATACACTGAAGTTAGATAGAATGGGGGTTCATGTTAGGAATATCATGGTGAAAACGTTAATATTTTCATGATGCTTTTGAAAGATATTCATTCATTATTCACTGGTTTGCATCTCTTAAACAGTAAAGTGTTAGCATCCTGCTAGGCAATAACAATAAAGCTATATAGGATGTGGATTCATGTTAGGAAAATCATATGGAAAAAGCATTAATAAAATCATGATGCCTTAGCAAGATATTCTTGTACCCTTCTCCTGTTTGCATCACCAGCAAAGAGTTTGCCTCTTGCAGAGAAGTACGAATCTTTCCATATTTTCTTTCAATTGAACGTTGCAATCATGGTATTATTGTTGGGGATATGGGCCTTCCCTAATAGGCACAACAGAGCGAAATTGGAAGAAAAACGACAAATTAATGGCAATGAACGATAAATGACTGTAAAATAGGAAGACACCAAGAGTTACTGTGGATGGAAATGCCACACAATCCACCAAGAGAGATAATTTCCACTATGAAAGAGATGAAAATAATTATAAAGCTTCTCTTTCCTTCTCACCCTTGAATCAATGAGCCTTATTTAATGGTCCCTTGAATCTCCCACAATTTGAGAAGAAAACCTTTCTCCTTCACCAAGGAACGTCTAGAGCTCTAACCTCTCCCTAATAACACATTAGGTTATATTCCTTATGAAGAATGAAAAAGTTCTTTAAATACCTTAAAAAGCCTGATTGAAGTCAAATTTGGCAAAATTTGGGTTGTACCTGCGTCGGCTGGCTCCCTGGCGCCCTGGCGCCTAACACCCTACACCTGGGCATCACATGTTCTGGAATTTCTGTACTGTGGGTGCCCAGACCCGAGTGCTCGGCCACTCATGCGCCTTCTTCCTTGCTTCTTCCTTCTGGTTCCGGTGAGCTCTAGATCCAACAATTATCACATTTTTGGAGCCATCCTAGTTAAACCTGATAGAGAAGGTTGAAAAAGTTGATGAGAAATTTCTAAGTTTTGGGCTTTTAGCCCTTCATTCTCCTAGACTTGTGGTTGCCTGTTTGCTCTTAATAATCCTTTATTTCCTCAGCCTATTCACTGTTGGCTAGGCTTCTCTGATTTTATAATTATTATTTTTATTCGTAAATATATAATGTTGTTTTCAGGTTGGCTTTCAAGCTATTGCTGAAGCTCTTGGTGTGGCTGCTGTGAAAGCTTTACTTGCTATCACCTTAATTATTGCAGGTGGCCGCTTGGTATGCCCTTGGTACCCAAAGTTCTGTCTCAATTATGTTGTTAGTTATAGATAATTAGTTGTTATCTGTGCTTAATATTATTTTTTCTGTGCTTACTTTTCAATTCCTTGGTGAGTTTAGGGAGAGGTAATGATTATAAAATATATCTTTCTCAGGTTCTTCGGCCATTTTATAAACAAATAGCAGAAAATCAGAATGCAGAAATATTTTCTGCAACCACTCTCCTTGTTATTCTGGCAACCAGTCTTCTAACAGCTAGAGTATAAGTTGATTTCTTTCCCTTTTTCCTTTATTTTATTTACGAACTTTAATGAGGTTAGTATTGCTGAACAGTTTGGACTTTCAATGGCTCTGGGAGCATTTTTAGCTGGCTTGCTTCTAGCCGAAACTGAATTTTCACTACAAGTTGAATCAGATATAGCTCCCTATCGTGGGCTCTTATTGGGATTGTTTTTCATGACAGTATGTACTTTCAATAAGTATGATGTGCAATTTTGTGGTTCCTGCTATTTATTATGGGAGTGTGTGGCTTAAATAACTTGGTTTGCCATGTAGGTTGGAATGTCCATCGATCCAAAGCTTTTATTTTCTAACTTCTCAGTTATTGTTGGAACATTGAGCCTCCTGATTGCTGGGAAGACTATTCTAGTCACAATAGTAGGTCGGTCATTTGGTGTTTCAACCATTGCAGCAGTAAGAGTTGGTCTGCTTTTAGCCCCTGGTGGGGAGTTTGCGTTTGTAGCTTTTGGGGATGCAGTAAATCAGGTAAAGTGCAATCCAATATTGTTTTTCTTTTTGATATTTGGAGGAAGGTGGTAGTATGACTTGAATATCAATGTGATTGGTGGTGATTTCCTTTGTTTGCTTTAACTCTTGGATTCAAACGTACACAACATTACAAAGTTGCAACCATATAGAACAAATTTGCTGATGAATTCAGGGTGGTGATTCCAGGAGCTTACCTTTATGTGGCTTCCTATGTGGGAGGGATGATGGATCTGGTCATCAAGAAGTTTTTATTTTTATTTTTTATTTTTTTAAGATTTGTAAAAATCAGACTTTTGTAAACTTAAAATAATTCTTCTTCAGGTTAACCCACGTTTACTGTAGGTAGCAAAGAAATTGGCTTGTTTTGACGCAAATTTTTAGTCAAAATATGGAGGCCATAGTGTATCAGGATGTACCTGTACTTTATTGATGTAAAAAAGCCTGATTCAAGTCATGATTGCAGGCAATAATGTCTCCGCAACTATCCTCTTTGTTGTTTTTGGTTGTGGGCATCTCTATGGCACTTACCCCTTGGTTGGCTGCTGGAGGCCAATTGCTTGCCTCCAGATTTGAACAGCATGATGTTCGCAGTTTATTGCCGGTTGAAAGTGAGGTGTATATTTAATTTGTTAGACATTTTCACATAAATTGGCTACACTACCCTTGCTTTTCTTTCTAAAATCAACAGCCTCTTCTATTGGCTAAAAATGCACATCTAATCATTCTATGCACCTCTAATGCATTACTTCTTGATAGCTTCTCAATTGGTTTTCTAATTACTTGGGAATGATTGTTTTTGCAGACAGATGATTTGCAAGATCATATTCTAATATGTGGATTTGGACGAGTTGGCCAGGTTTGTTAGGTTCTGGATAAAATGTATGTTTCTGTCAATTATGTCTCATAATAGTTTCGGACCTGTATAGCTGGGATTGGGTGTAAGTGGTGGGTGATGTTTACTGCAGATCATAGCTCAGCTTCTATCAGAGCGTCTGATCCCTTTTGTTGCTCTTGATGTGAGAAGGTACATTTTTCCAGTTGATCTGTACTTTCTGATACAGTTCACCCATGTTGCAATCTGGTAGGCATGTAAATGGTTTAAAAAATTTGCTTTACCTCTTCAGTGATCGAGTCGCTGCAGGGAGGGCACTCGATCTTCCAGTGTACTTTGGAGATGCAGGAAGCAAAGAGGTGGGATAAAAGAAAAGATAATCTTAATGTATCTGCTCACTCAGGATTCCGTGATACTTACTACTGCTTGTCTACTAGGTTCTTCACAAAGTCGGGGCTGAAAGAGCATGTGCTGCTGCAATAACTCTAGACACTCCAGGTGCTAATTATAGGACTGTTTGGGCTTTAAGCAAATATTTTCCAAATGTCAAGACGTTTGTTCGGGCTCATGATGTGGATCATGGCATCAATCTAGAAAAAGCTGGTGCCACAGCGGTATTTTTCCTCTTGTGTCTTGTTCTTTTTGTATCTCCTCTTTTGGTTATGTGCGGCACTGAGTTCAAGAATTAATCAAGCTTTACTATTTTTTTAATTGAAATATGCCATGATACTTGTCAGGTTGTCCCTGAAACTTTGGAGCCTAGTCTACAATTGGCAGCTGCGGTTCTTGCACAGGTGATTTTGGATGGATTTGTTTAAAAAGATTTGAGCTTTATCCAAAATGACTAGTTAGTCATTTAGGCAGCTTAACACTTGGTTTTTATAATAGTTTTTATTATAAAGGTTACAACTCATATCCATTTTGGATAGGGGACTATTTTCAATATTGTCTAGTACAAGCACGGGCTTCCTATCTTATTCATGTGGCAAACAATAACTACATCATTTAGTTTTTCGTTATCTAAGGGACTTTTTACCTATTTTTTCCCTTCTCAACCTTCTGCAGGCAAAGTTACCAACTTCAGAAATAGCAGCAACAATCAATGAGTTCAGAACTCGCCATTTATCTGAGCTTACAGAAGTAGGCTCGATTCATTCTTTTGTCAATTGCAGCAAACGCACTGTTCCTATCTAGCTTTTTATGGTATCTTTATCCATGATGTACAATCTCTCATTTGCAGCTTTGTGAGGCAAGCGGGAGGTCCCTTGGATATGGCTTCTCCCGCGTTACGAGCAAGTCAAGCAAAACCCAATTTTCGGATGCTGAGGATGACGAAGTTGTGGAAGGAATGCTTGCAATATGATCGGAAGCATAAATTCGCACTGGTAGGAAGGCGAAATGAGATTTGAAAAGCATGAGAGAGATCTGTTTTGTGTGTAGATGGTTGGCACCATTGATCTACTCCGAGAAATGTACAGAAATATATAGGGAAAAATATAGAAAACGTCCAGTTGATTCCAGATTGGTTTCTTTTCATAGACGTAGATGCTCTGCTACAGACAATCCATTATGTTTAAAGGAAAAATGTAAGCTCACTGGCTCAACGATCCTTGATTTAAGTTGATTGCGACTTTATCACTGGGATTTTTTTTTCATGCCTTTGCTCGAGAGCTGTAAAATGGGCTATTGGCAAACGTGGGGATGACAGTGGGATGAACTTGGGTGACTGAGTTTTTAACCCGCAGTCTTTCCCAGTCCCATCCCACAGAAATGGAGATGATGAAAAGAAGCATGTCATCTTCAAAATGAACTTGGCAAATTTTATACCATGCTTCACGAGGGGAGGGGGTGGTTGTTTGATGACTATTATAGGTAGCCCGTTGCCTCTACAATCTGTCTATCCAATTATTTAGTTCAAATCTGTTTATATGTTGGTATCTACAGTCTATACGTACTTCTACTTATTTAACTGAAGCAGAACGTTTTTTTAATTTCTCATTGGGATTTTTTCTGTATGCGATTAATTCTGGCCCCACATAATACATATGAAATTAATAAATATGACAAATGTGTAAGATAAGCATGCAAAATTGTTTTTGAAAAATTAATAAAAATGGCACCAAAAAGATAAATATACAAAATTATTAAAATTTGATAAACATAACTATTCCTATTTATAAGATAAATATATAAAGCTAATAAATATAACATCCACCCCATAATAACCGATGAGCAAGATTAGTTTTCTATATATGATCAATGAGATAGATTTTTAGTTAATTAGACTTGATCTCTAATACACTTAGTGAATATTAAAAAATATATAAAAGAAAAACATTCTGCATTGGGTGAGTGTACAATATCGTTATGTGCTGCTTGTATTAGAAATGGACTCTAATTTTATATAACCTCCATTGAATAATAAGACAGATTCTAATTTTAAAATTAAATTTTACTTGAAAAGATAAACTATATAATAATTTGATTTATCTTTTAATTTTGATCTATTTTGATTAGTTAAATCTCTTATTTTTCATTTAGGGAAATTTTTTTGTTCTCCTCTTATTAATAAGGTATAGTAGATGATCGGTCTCGACAAGAGGTAACATGTATTAGGCCTTTTCGTGTCTTTTTTGTTTTCTTATATGTTTCTTTCTCATGCGAACTAGATATTACTTATTAGGTCTAGCTCTTTGATATTGTTGGAAGTATTATATCTGTAACACCCTGTTTCGGCTCACCCATGAACCGACCCGGAAATGTCACCGGCCACTGAACCATTTGCTAATCTACTGGGTTCAGTTAAGCCGACCTCGGATCTGCCTTCGGCGTTTTAAGATGAGGATGCAACCATGAAATGCATGAATGAGAATAATTGGGTTCTAACGCGGTCTTACATGCATGCCATGACGTGCAAGCAAAACAAAACCATGCAAAAACAAGAAATTTAAATAAAAATTCATTAATTTTTACGAAAAACGGACAAAATCTCCCCTAAAAGTGCAATAGGGGCCAACCTGTTCACAACAAGGGTATATAAATATTTTATCAAAATACGATAAAACATAACAATTTACCGCAGCATCCCATCATTATCTCATTTGTTTTCATCTGAGCCAAGGCTGAACTCCAAGGCTCCCTATTCATTCACATTTATCTATTCATTTCATAACAAACAATTCATCCAAACAAACAGATCAAAATTATCATTCATGTAGCATTAACACACCATCATTATACGTTATACGCGGCAGGTACATGTGTGCGCGGTTCCGTGCTGCTCCTCCGTAGTCCTGACAGCTTTCATCCCTCGTATTTCTCACCTACATATATAAAGAAAAACCATCAGTAACGAGTGTTATCAATCTGGCACAAGAGAGCAAACTCTCTTGTTGAATCAAACTATATACTTCTTTAAGAATTGTAAAAACCATGATTTTTATTACAAGACTTGAACCTAAATATTATGAAATAAATATAGATGAACCGATATGGTTGGTTATCAAGTCGACCGGTCATGGTTCGACTTAAGGTCACCTAGAAAATACTTATTCATGAATGGATGATGCGGTGTAAGAATTTAATGAAGGGGCTCGTTGAACCTACGAAATATCAATGGATGATGGGGTATGAGAATTTAATGAAGGGGTTCGTTGAACTTAGAAAATACCAATGGATGATGGGGTATGAGAATTTAATGAAGGGAATGGTTGAAGTGTATATATATGCAGGAGGAGGGAGTATTTCAGGCATCATCTCCATCCCAAGCGACCTCCCCATTACTGTGTGAGTATTTCATCCCTTATCTTATTTGTTTCCATTTGTATTTTTGCATGCAAAGTTTTGCTGGAGACGCCTTTGTTAAACCCTAGCGTCTTATGCATGGGTTTCTTGTCGATTGCTTGGTATGAACTGCTGCGAGTCTTTGGGGTCAGGTGTTTGTTTTGTGTTTTGTTAATGGATATGTCAGAATGGACCTGGGAGACCACCTAATCTCAGAATGGACCTGGGAGACCACCTAATTTCAGAATGGACCTGAAAGCCTGTGAGAACTACATTGAGCTTGATCTCGACATGGGTATGTAGGCTAATCGAGATTGATTGATTTCATCTCACATAAGGAAAAATTACAATTATGGTTGGTGGTTCTTTTACGAACTCAGGGTATGAGAATGGATAATAAATTGGACTTCTTTTTATTTTCTTGTGTTATACATGTGGCATTGGGTAACAATCCAAGACTGTGGTGTAACGCCTGGACTGGTTAGGGCTGGTCGTTACAAGGTTGGTTTGGTTTAATTTCGAGTAACGTCTAGCCATCTAGGCCCATAGTATTGTGAAAAAATGGCGGGTCGTTATAAGAACTCTCATCAGGGCATATATAGGAGCCGTCGCCCTTGGGTCGAGAGGGTTGTGTATGCCATATCATTAGTAAAGTTGAAGATGACCATATAGCATCGCCTCATGTACTCTAGGAGCTCTTCAAGTGCTTTAAGATCCCACCTTAATTAAGATTAAATTAAAAATATATCACACAATTATGCACGCATCATAATATTAATCGTGATTTAAATTATATATACGAGCAATATTTGAGCACCAGAAAAATTTTAACTCCTCCCAGGAGTGATGCCGGTGGAGATTCCCAAGATGATTGACGGTGGAGGTGCACGGCGTCTCCACTGGCGTCGCTCCCGGGTGGAGCTAAATGTGGTTCTTGAGGACATGCGTCGACAAGTACCTCTCAACGGCGGATGTGAACAACTCTAATTCTTGAATTGTTCCATAAACGTCATAGGTATCATCAACTGTTGTGATGATTTGGTTGATGACGGTTAACATTTCGGTTGCGTACCCATATTTAGGATCAGCAACAATTCCTTGGCCCCATAGAAAGCATTCTGGTAACCGATCTCTAGAATAAGGTAATTGCTTTGCGAGTCCACGTTCGTTCCACCAGCTACATTAACAAAATATACCATAACTTCAACTCTGCTCTTGTAGCACTGCACTTCATCTGTTGGTGATCATGTTGATGAGAAAAATTAGCAGCTTATTATTATATATACGTACCTAGACATGGCCTTCACGTTGTTAAGGTATCCTGCTTGACAAATGTTGTAATCTAGCCTTGCTAATTCAAGCAGCTTAGGATTTTTCTTTTTACTGGTTGCATAATTCTGAATGCACCATCTTGCATCAAGTCTTGGTGTCCTCCAATGGTAGGGAATCTTTAGTCCGCGTTCAACAAGGTTATGAAGCTCCAATTCAAGGTTCCCGTTAATCCAATGGTCTTTTAGATGCTTAGTGGTGAAAGTTTTAGCTTTATCCATTAGTGTCTCTCCATCCATTCCTAGATAGGAAGCATCATACAGACTCAACATCGCCTTCGCATCACTAGTTAAATCTTCTTTGAAGCCACCATTTTTGTCCAAGAAAGGAGCGAACACATCTACGTGAAACAAGAGTTCAGATTAATTTTTTTTCCCAACTAGCTAGATAGTTCCTATTTTCCTTATATTCATGGAAGAGAACGCATGCAGCAGCTCGAAGTGTAATTACATATTATGGGTATTTGATTACCTTCTGGGATCATGCGACCATTTTGTCTCAGAATCCTAAATTTAAGAGCAGTATAGAGCAGGTCGTCTTCTTTGTTTTGATGAACAGAAACTTCCTCTATCACTCTGTTAATGTCGTCAACAAAGTGATGGCTTAGACCCCACTGTTGGAGGGTGTCAATAAGCTCAAGGCTGCCTCTTGCAGTGTCCTTTTTCTCCTCTAGTAAACTTCTTGCATAATCTTTGAGATTCTCAGCTCGTTCCAAGTATCTTGCTTCCTACATGATCAGAAAAATTATACAAATTAGAGTCCCATTTTGCATGCCACTATATAGAATAGCTGGGAATGAAAATATAATACCAACCCCATATTTGTTCTTTATTGATTGAATGAAACCAATATCGCATATCGGGGGCTCGAGGTCTGCTGATTTGCTCGCTACATCCGTCTCTTAGACGTCGAGTGTTTGTTGAATGCAGTTAATCCGCGGATGCCAATATTTTCATCCATTACAAAGACTAGAAGGATTCCTGGAAGGAGTTGCATAGACGAAATTACTGGAATTGAGGTTAAGAAGATGTGTAGCCATGGCTACTTAATTTGAAGTTTGGATGGTGAGACGATTGAATTTATAAGTGCATATGTATATTTATATATAAAGGATTCGTTGGGCTAACAAGCTAGCGTGTAAAACGAGATATTTTAAACATGCTCCTTAACTTACTGTTAGTTGACATCATTATATGCGTGATTACGATAATATTTTAGTTAATTAGTTTTTTATTTATTCTTTTTCCTGTTGATAAAGGCATGCGATTGGGCACTTTCTTAGCTTTGGTTTATTATATGTACACGCCTGTTGGGAAATATACACTCCAGCGAAAACAAGTCAGAAAATATTTCCCGTACTCGATTAAATGAATAGGAGACACCTAAGATAAAAATGGATGGAAACTTTCCTTCCAATTTAGAGAAAAGAAAACCAACCTACTCAATCAACTTTGATTAAGAAATCTCTTATAATCAAGTATTGAAATAAAATTTGAGAGAACTCTCCTAACATAAATCAGATCAATAACAAGATATGAAAGATACAATTCTTGAGGAATTGAGAAAAATATCATACACCTCAAATGAAAAAATAGATCAATCTCACACCTTGGATTACGACCCCACTTCAACTTGAGATGTTGAAATTTTTTTCCAAACTCTCCCCTTGTGAGTGAAACCATTCCCCGTTATATGTGGAAAAACTCCACCCAATACATGTAGAAAATTCTACCTTTTTTTACTATAGAACTTGAACTTCCGGGGTAAATTCCATTTATTATTATTTTCCTGAATGATCCCCTATTCATACCTGTATCTATATCTTACTGTATCTATATATATATAGATATATGGATAATATATATAGTATCTACATAGGTAATACAGTAGACTCATAACAACCAATGACTTTTTCTAAGTGTGAAAAACTTCACACCAATAAAAGTAGAAACTCTACCCAAATGTGGAAAACTCCACACAAAAGAGTAGCATTACTCCTAATTACAATCTACAGACAAAAGGTAGAGAAAGAAAAGAAATTAACCACTGATGATATTTGTTGAAGAATTCGAAGTCATATCTTCACCTCACAACAAACAATTTCACTTTCTTCTCCCACATGCACTACCAATAGTGACACTGTCTAGATCTGTAATCCCTCAAGTCTCCCTAAAGGAGAACACTCCATGGAACTTCCCCAAAGGGAAAGCATACCGAACACATACCTCTAATCACATATTTATAGACTAGAGATATGAATGCCACTTGGAAATGAAGAGCCAACTCCAAACACTACTTCTTGAGTATTGGAATCCTCACTAATGATTCTCTTCATGTATTCCACAAATTCTCATCAAATTCGTCGTACCTCTTGGTTTATATTCATGTCTTCACGACTTTCAATGTGATTGAACGTTTTCTCATGGGAGGGAATATCTCAACAACGCCTAGACGCGAGGACACGGTTAGAGCTTCTACCAAGTCCGTTTAGGATTCGTCTTTGTTTTATACTCTATTATATTGTATGTTTGTTTTAATGCCTGTATGATGGGTTAAGTGGCATTTTATCGGATTTCACTTAACTCGGGTCATTTAGCCAAACAGTTTTCTAGATTAATAACCCTCGAGGATGATTTCAAAAATAAGATCCACCACATGTTGCCTTTGGGCTTGTTATATGAATCCCTTCGTAGGCCTATATATATAATTTTGTCGAGCTTTTAGTGAGACGAGAGATGGTGAAACAGACTTGCACGTACCATGAGCGGATGCATGTGATAGTCAACGTGGGCTCTGGATTAGTAAATGGACTATTCCATTCCCGAGGGATCCTAACAACTTCGCGTTTGAGTTCCTCACACCCAGAGAACGTGGAGGTTTATAGGTACAGGTAAGTACAATGTATGTCTGGACTTGTGGTTCAAAGGGCACTAAAGGTGATTGCATAAGAGTACTCAGCCTTCGTGCTCACGGCCTGGAGAATTATAGAGGAAAAAAGAGGGCTTAGGATACACTTGTAGTCCTGATGGACTAGGAAAATGAAATGAGAAAAATGACGAGGGAGGCAATAACAAAGCAGTCAGTTCGGGATGCAACCGGGTCTGTAGCCCAGTGACTCCTTAGTAGGTGCCCTTTAGAGAGTTCACGAGAAGTATACGAATGTTTTTTTCATACGAGAGTTTGCTCTCATAGCCAGTTTGTTATAGTTATATTTTCGACCAGTAACGCTTGTTACTGACTTATTTTTATACTATATGTAGGTGATAATCATGAGTTAGATGTGCCAGCCTGGACGGAGGAGCAATGATGTCACTTGCACACACATGTCAGTTGATAGAGTGGTTAATATTTTGTTTATGATGTTATTATATTGAGAATGACTACAATATGATGATATGATGTGAAATGTGAATAGACTGCACAAGTGGGTTGAGACCCAAGATTCAGAGTGATTGATACAATATAGATTAGAATTTTGTGTGAATGCAAATATCTGATATATGCATATATGTTTGTAGATATTATTTTGACAGGGTGGCCCCAAATTGCACTTTTAGGGGAGACTCTTTCAGTTTTATTTTTTGAATTTTTATTGATTTATCACAATTGTTGTTGGTGTGTCAATTAATTTGCATGTCATTTATATAGTACCATGTTAAGGTTTTGTACATTTATCCATACATGGTGAGTCGTATCTTCATCTTAAGACGCTAAGATTAGATCCGAACAAGTTAGGTTAGGGTTAGCCGACCTAACCTGACCCCGTGACATGCCGGTTCGTTTCATGAGCGTGAACCAGATTTGGGGTGTTACACCGCTGCCTGCAACTCCCACCTCTACCCCCCTCCCCCCTCCCCCGCTCCTGATTCCCGCCTCCCCGCTCCCCCTCGATCCCGTCACCTGCTTCAGAGGCCCGCTTCTTCCGCCTACTCCTACTGCCCAATCTGTCAGCCCCGATCTACCGTCCCCCTCACCGATCTTGACGCAACCTAGCTACCCCTTGTCCCACACTACCGCGCACTGCTGACCCTAATGCTGCCATTGGCTAAACCCGGATGTGGCCAGTGCCGAGGGATTTTAATTTATTTATTTTTAATCAACAGAATAGATCTCAGCTATCTTTGTAATTGGACGGCCCAGATTAAAGCAGAAAGCAGTTTTGCCTCCCTAAATCTGGCTGATAAACTCTTTACCCTTTACATTTATATTTATATTTTAAGGTAGATTAATTAAAATAATATGCTACCAAAGTATCCTCTCCTATTGAAATTATTTTTGTTTAAAATATTAAGGCAGTTTTGGGTATATAATTCATTGGCTCAAAAGAAGATTAATATTAGTTGAATTATATGTATGCACATGTACTAATAAATGTGTGAATGATAAACATGTCGAAAGATATATTTATTCTAAGTCGTATTAAATCCTAAAAAAATCGGGAAAAATCCCATAAAATCAAACAAACACCACAACATTATAATGATATGCTCTATGACTACAACCCACCCAAACTGCCCGTAACGCGTCCTAACACGGTAAACGACCTAAAACTAATTCTACGATCCACTATATATAAAAATTAAAAAAATGACTGGCATACTCTCATATATTCTGATAACTCATTCTGTTCTGCTGTGTTCATGACGTTATCATTTTATGCTTGGGTACGCATGACCCTCATAGCTCATACACGCGACTGGTGTCGGCTCAGTACATGTGTTCTGAAACTGACTCGACTCAAAATAACGGTCAAACCGACCGGTTCTGAATATAAAACCCTGACTCGAATTGTGGGTTTTACAATCTTCCCTCCTTATAAAAATTTTGTCCTCGAAATTTCAGCTCAAGGAGGTTCTACTGAACTAATACCTAGAAGCTAGATACACACCAGTTGTATCCTCTACTCTTCGATAGTCATGTAGATCCTCACTTACTGTAGCTGCATCGTCATAGCGAGTTCTGTTTGTGATGCTATCAATATCAACATTCTATTTCTAAGCTGTTTGTACTTGTTCTAACATGACCATCATCCTTCTCTTCTGTTCTGATCCTTACTGCTAACTCGGCGGGAAAACCTAGGTCACCCCTAAGGGCCTACTGGGTTGGTCAAGCAGATTCTCTAGAGTATCACAAGGTTCTAATCTGGGCTATGTCTGGGAAAACTACATTGAGGGTAAGACCTACCTGCTAGCATCTACCCATGTCCCTCTAATCCTCATCTGTGAAAGGTCACCTACATGCACTCTCAGGAAACTCTATTCCTAAGTCATACAACCAACCTAAAGTATGCTATGAGTCTCCTGCTAGGTAGAGTGTGTAAACTAATGAGCTGCATGGCTCACTGTCGCCAGTCTAGATCCAACTCTCAAGTGTCCCTATATAAGGAACTGGACCGCTCACTAGGTCCTAGTTGACTCGGTCCTGAGTCAAGTATCTCACTCTGTTCTATAAGAGAACAAGGATAGCTGTTATGACTCTACTACATACTACAGCTCAGGTGATTACCTATACAACCACTAACTACTGCTGAAAGGAGACGAGAACACCTGTACATACACAGTGTGTCTTAAGGACTATGATAGCATACTTTGCATGGGACTGTAGAGTCTGCATCTGGTCTGTGGCATGTGCTCTGTGCTCTAGTCAATTATACTCATCTCAATCATCTGGATAAACTGATGGTAGGACTGATACATACAAATGGGTGAGTGGGAATCCTCAAGTGAAAACTCTCCTCTGTCTGGCATCTCTGGGTTATAGAAAAGGGGACTGAATCTCGTGGAAACTAGTCACACTAATCAAGAACTCTCAATATGTGGCGTCTCATCCTCACAGGTGGTATCTGACATCAGGTAAATGGGGAATCCACTAGGCTAAGAAAAGCCTGCTACATGAGTATGCCACTCTGATCTATGGTGAGGTCAAGGTGTCATGCAAGTGGTAGGGGAGATGAAATCCCTATGTAGCGTACTGGGCGGCTAAAATATCGGTAGGTCTATGGACTTGTCTCTAAGATCACCATAATTCACTATGCCACAGGTGATCAGGCTGTGGAACAGTCAATCAATGACGAATCTCAAAAACGGCTCCCAAATGGCTCTAGTTCAATCAGCTAACAGTAGGCACATGTTTCTTGATACTGTACTAGTCACGCACTTCTAAACGGGCGGGGTTCAAACGATCCAAAGAACCACTGTCTCCCCTTAAGTCTACGGGGACTCATAATGAGGTTTGACATGTGTCTCGTCCGCTCTTAAGTGGTGTGTGACCTGCCGTCCTGTACCGATTTGTAGTACTAATCTTGACCCACATGACTACTACCACTGTGGTAGACTCTCAAACCAGGCTATCAATCAAGATGAGCATACACTAATATCACGTTGTCTGAAGTCTCTGTCTGCATCACTCTCATGTTGGGATGAAATCCTCATCAGAAGGTCGATCTGCAAACATCTACCTGCATTATAAACCCTAATCAGTACCATAAAGGTACCTCTATACTCAGGGCAAGGCTCAATCCTATGTCTCAAGGTGAGAACGTAATTGTGCTGGCGAAACACAAGAGAATCACTATCCTTCTAAAGGACACTTCCTCACTAACCTTTTATCTATGCCCAATCCTCTAATACAAGTCGAATTCCTATCACTGGTTGGCCCATCACTAAATGGGTTCAACAGCGTGTGTGACTGTCTACTAACCATCTGATCTATGCTGATTGTGGCCCATGGATGTATTATCATGCAATCTGCACAATTGGATCATTGTGACCGTCCCATCTGAAGGTCATACGGTCATGTTCCCTGATTCTGTCCATGCGCATCCCTATGAGACTGTCACTAACAGTGTCTGATGGGGTTGTCTTGCAATATTCATCTGACCCAAGGGTGTCAGGTGAAAACACTAATTGCAAGAGAGCTGTGAAGTCGGATCCTATGCCATCTCATCCAAATAACCTCACTTTTCCTAACTCTTCTCTGTTCTGCTAATTTCCATTGTGGCTATATCTTGTTCCTCAAGTTCTAGCCCTACTAAACTCTAAGTAATTTACTCGGTCGGCGGATGAGCAATACACGGACGGCGATAGTGCATCTTCGATCAGTGGTGGTACATCTCGGACTACGGTTGTGCACTAGGCGGTAGTTGTGTGACTCGGTCGGCGGTCATGCAACTCAGTCGGTGGTTGTGCAACTCGATCGGCGGTTGTGCTACTCGGTCGGTGGTTGTGTACTCGGTCGGTGGTTGTGCACTCGGTCGGCGGTTGTGCAACTCTGTCGGTGACAATTCTATCTAGATACTAAAAATCTAATCTTGATCATATACATTGTAAATCCACTCTACTATCTCTAACATATCTTGGCTGCTAGCAACTAGGCTCAGGTTGTCCAACCATACGTGTCTGATCTTGAGGGGTTTGGATCATGTGCTGACACATATCATGGTAAACCTATGCTGAGCTCATTGTAATCTCCTGAAATCTGGAGTGGCTGCTTTCATCAGTGCAGACTGACCCTCAAACGGTAACCACTGATCTGGTACCTCATCATATCGAGACCTCTGTCTGGCAAAGTGAAGCCAAAACTGTTGCCCGTAGGTCATAAACTAGTGGAAGAGGGGATGCGGTGAAGTGCCTATTAGACTATCGATCCACCTCGCTACTCATCCTCATTCATCACTATCTTCTGAAAGTGGTCCATCTCATGTGCTAACTTGCTAGTATCTCTATACTTAAGCTCCTTACTGTTACCCATTTTCTTTTTAACTCATTCTCATTATGTACACCATGTCCCATAAAAACAGGACTAATGTGGTGACATGCAAGACATGAATACATGGTCAATCATCCGATTCACTTATGCAATAGACAGAACTAGTGGGTCTCTAAGCCCATCATGACAATCCTGTCAGATTCCTACTCACATCTGCTGACATCCAAATCTGGTATAAGATGAGATCTTATACCCATTCTACCTCTGCTAGCACTACAACATTCCTTGCTCACATCTAACTGACAAACAGTCTGATATCACGATAAAAATCCATAGAACTGACCTGTCAACTTAACTAAGGTCAATTCCACATATTTTTAATCAAGCCCTGGATACACTGTTATCCAACTAACTTATGAAAAATAATAGGTATAGTAGATGATCGGTTCGACAAGAGGTAACATGTATTGTTGCCGGTGGCAGGCCTTTTCGTGTCTTTTTGTTTTCTTATATGTTTCTTTCTCATGCGAACTAGTTATTACTTATTAGGTCTAGCTCTTTGATATTTTTGGTAGTATTATATCGACTCATCACCTTTCATTGAACAGCTACTCGAGTGGACCAAATTAATATTTTTTTATAAATGACAGACTGAACAGTACAGGTACAGCAGATTTTAAAGATATTGAGCAAAAGGAGTATATCAATAAGCTGCATGCATGCAAACACGTTATTTAGTAATTAATAAGTTTCATGATGGTCCACATAATTAATTAATTATTAATTAATATATAGTAAACGAGCAAGCTCGAAGATGAGCGCCTTCCATGTAGTCCGGTTGCTATTTATATGCCACCCCATCAATTGGCTCGATCGCAATAGACTTGAAAACATCAAATGTCCTTTCCCTCTGGGATCCAAACCCATCTCCATATGCGTAGAACCACTGTGATATTCGTAGAACATCCATTGAACTTACTACTAGCGCTCTTGGGAACATGGAGCCTAGTATGAAATGCCTGTTCAGCTTCTTCCATGATTCACTAATTTCATGTTTTACGTACTCACGAGCAGCTTGTTCTGAGACTCCTTTCTCATGCATGTAGCATTGGACTGCCTTCAACACGTCCCCCTTGCTAGCTCGTCCTGTGACAATAATATTGTTTTTGAATGATCAGTAATATATGTGTGTGTTGATATATGGTACTTTTGCACAAAGTGAAAGCTGGTAATAATTGCAAAATATACATACATTTGCGGTCCCAAGGTCATCAAGAAGACGAAAGGCATAAGACGATGTTCGTATAAGATCAGGGTAGCTGTCCAGTAGGACAAGTCTTTCCTTCGTTATTTCATGGTTCATCAAAAAGAATGCACACGACAAAATCAATGGCCCAGAGATGCTTTTCCAAGCATTGTTCATATATTCATCAAAAGTTGGTTTGTGGCCTTCATAAAACCACTTTGCCTCCTGGAAGTATGCTTTGCATAAATCTGTCCACTGCAAGTCACACCATTTGTAGTTGTACGTTAAGATAAAGTTTCTACTACTTGTGACCCAAAAAAGGGGGAGGGGAAGATCAAGATAAATGACTTTACAAATTTGCTTAGGTAAGGTACAATGTTGTGCCCTTGCAGCTTGAGGGTTGTGTATGCCATCTCATTAGTAAAGTTGAAGATGACCATATAGCATCGCCTCATGTACTCTGGGAGCTCTTCAAGTGCTTTAAGATCCCACCTTAATTAAGATTAAATTAAAAATGTATCACACAATTATGCACGCATCGTAATATTAATCGTGATTTAAATTATATATACGAACAATATTTGAGGACAGAAAAATTTTATGGTATATGGTACTTTTGCAACAATATGTACGCCGTGCGTCT